>JXSR01S051513.1:27405-40280 GCA_000969725.1 Ophiothrix spiculata
GTCTCCTCTTTCTATTGATACCAAAATCATGAAAATCGGGCAAGGCGTTACGTAATTATGACGTCATAAAGTACTTTAGGTCGGAAAATTTCGCCGAAATCTGATCCGAGCGTATTTCTTTTACATGAAAATGTAACACATTTCAGAAAACCAGGCATTTTAAGAGTTATCATAGAAAGTTGTGATAAAATATTTGTCTCAAAGAACTGTCTTAGTGCAAAATTACAAAATAACGTAACAGAACAGTACCGCCGATCGAAAGATCACCTATACACGGTATATTTTAAGTAATGTACAAGTGTTAACCATTTCATAATAATTACTAACATCACGTATGAGCCTTTTTTGGATATTTGTAATGAATTTTGAGCAGATTGTCTTCAATACATTTTGTACTTGAACAAAACATCATTGGAAGTCGCAGGTTAAGGAATGTTTGGTTTTGTTAATTTAATAAAAGGATAAGACAACAGAACTTTACTTCCGACATTTTACAACCAAAATAGGGGGAAAGGGGATTAAATAGACCAAATTCGAGGGTTCTTTCCAGAGGAAGTTTAAAATCATTAATTTTAATTTGAGTATACCAATCATGTGCTTTTAAGTGAACATTGAAAGGACAAAACAAGACAAATTGTAGAATTCGGCACACTCATGGAAAAACAGTCGCCAAGAAACTTGGCATAGAGAGATATTTTCTTCTAAGAAAGTTTTATCAAACAAGGACAAATGGGTACTTAATTTATTTCCCTGACCTCTGATTTTGTATTAAAACGTCTGTTTTGCAAAATCGACCAATTTAACTACGCTGTTCCTGCTAATAAAGTTCCTGGAAATGACATTTGGTTAAATAACTGAAGTTGTTTGGAAACAACTCATCGACGATTGTGCATCGTATCTCAAAGCTATGTTCCCATCTCGTACGGTGTTTCCGCCTTTTTCACTAGTATCCCTGTTGATTAGGCTCTATAAGTAGTAAACAATTTTCTGATCAAGTCTTATCATTACATTGAGGGTGTACTCTGAAAATATCAAAATAATATTGTTACCGCCGGCTTTAAGCCTAAAAAAAACATTACTCGCCTATGACGGTTTATTGTGTCTCCAAAGGACAAACCATCTCAGAGCAGTGCATAGACTTAATTGGAATGAAAGTTGCAGCTCTTACATGGGCGAATCCGGTCGTCCCATTGGCTAGAGAATTAAGCAACATTGTTTTGTCCGCAAGTCCTCAATTTTTTGCAGTTTCCAGACAAATTAAAATCAGATGATCATCAAGTGGAAAATTGTCAAAGGAATCTAATAATTTACCCGGGAGAGTGTTAGCAACCATATATAATTTATTATCAATTTTAAAGCATTTTCTCCAAAATTTATTAGAAAAAATATTTGAGATTCTTTGGAATTAATGAAATACATCCTTACCCATATTTACTCCATTTTCCAAAGTTTTTTCTCGTTTCAAAGTTAGGATTTTACCCGGGTATAGTAAACATATGGTCGGTAACAAGAAACACTTATCCAATGAAACCTGCTCGATCATCTTATATTGTCAAAGGTGATTCGCCCCTCAGTTGCATTCATTTTAACACTCATTGCAGTGCAAGTATGCATACGACATGCTAAATTCAAATTGCGTCGAAATATCCTGCTATTATTGTTGAAGAAGTAATACGATAAGTTAGCACATCGGCTAAGGTCACGACGTATTTCATAACAGGGAAATACACAGATGGTTGGGAAAAAAATAACATTTAGAGTGTCATAATGTATCGCGTGTCGCAAACTGTATGTCATGTTATTTCTAAAGTAAAATCTAACAAACGATAACTAAAGCAATAAAATTGACCTAGAATGACCTGACCTATTTAAACCAGCAAAATTACATCGTCTAATCAAATTTGGTGGTAACTGATAGCATCTTTTGCTTAAACCAGCAAAATTACATCGTCTAATCAAATTTGGTGGTAACTGATAGCATCTTTTGCCACGATAAACAACTTGCGATGTTTACAATTCACAACATTAAATCAAAGTTAGAGTACCGAAAGATTTTAATGCCGTCAAGTAAACCGGGGTTTTTCCCGAAAAAAAATATTGAATTCCGAGTTGAATTTAAACTATGTTGACCGACGTCAAGGTTAGAATCGACCTTATTATATATTATAGACGGATGACGTTAGAATTTTCTGAGGTCTTTATAAAACTGGAATAAAATACGCTATTTAAACTTCAAAATATACAAACATCGAAAATCAAAATTCAGTCATTTAGAGGGTTATTTTAGAAAGTTATGTGTCAAATACATACATAATCGATATAATGACCTTTTAAGTTCAAAAACTCATTTACCACCGTTAATGTGAACTGCCCTACCTTTATTACTAAATTGATGTTCAACACAATAACGGCATCACAGTTGTTAAAATATTGTGATTGTCCTGGTAAAAATAACGGAATAGAATATAAAACTGTATCGACTTCTGCATCTACACTGATGATTACTATTTGAAATGAGAAACTTATATTTCGAAAATCAGGCATTTTAGAGGTTTAATATGGTGTGATATGTAACCTTTACTTTATACCTTAACGTATAAAAAGCTATCACATTTTTTATTTTACCTGACGCAATGGAGACCATAGTAAACTTTAAAAATTTGATAATATACATGGTAAAGTGCATAGTACATGTATTGATGTATTGCCTCTCATTTTTTTAAAACAGTGAATTGAGTTTGAATTAACTTGCACAAATACACTGCCAATTTGGTATGCTGCCTTTTCAAACAGAATTATTCAACATGGTGGTTTAATCAATACGATATTGACGCATTAATAAACAAAAAAATATACTTCTGTATTTATACTTTCATGCATTTCCTCCACAATTTATTAGAATAAAATATATCTGAGATTCTTTGAAATTTATGAAATATATCATCCTAACCCATATTAACCTTATTTTCCAAAGTTTTCTCTCGTTTCAAATTGGGATTTCACCCGAGTTTGGTAAACATGTGGTCGGTAACAAATATTTGTCAAAGGTGATTCACCCCTCAATTGTATTCATTTCAACACTCATACCAGGGCAAGTATGCTTATAACATGCAAATTTAAAATTTCGTCAAAATATCATGCTATTATTGTTGGGGTGATATTTAATACGATAAGAACAACTATGATGAACACAACAGCTAAGGTCAGGAAGTATTTCATAACAGGGAAATACGTCTTAACCTTAGCTGAAGCTTGAGTACTGGAAAACAATACGGTATCAACCTCTGCATCTACACAGATGTTGGATAACAATTACGCATTTAGAGTGTCATAAGATGTCGCGTCTCGCAAGCTGCATTTTGTGTCATTTAAAAACATAAAATATAACAAGCGATAACTAAAACAATCAGATTGACCAAGATTAACCTGACCTATTTAAACCAGCAAAACTACATCGTCTAATCAAATTTGGTGGTAATTGATACCATCTTTCGTCACGATAAACAACTTACGATTTTCACATCTCACATAGTTAAATCAAAGTCAGAGTAGCGAAAAATGTTAATGTCGTCAAGTAAACCGTTTTTTTCCCCGAAAAAAATGGTTGAATTCAGAGTTGAATTGAAACTATGTTGACCGACGTCAAGGACAGTCTCGACCTTATTATATATTATAGACTGCTGACGTTAGCATTTTCTCAGGTCTTTATAAAACTGGGATAAGATACGCTATTTAAACTTCAACTAGAGGGTTATTTTAGAAAATTGTGTGTCCAATACATATCTTAAAGAACGGTATCTATTTATCTAATCGATATAATGACCTTTTAAATTCAAACACTCATTTACCACCATTTATGTAAACTGACCTACCTTTATTGCTAAATTGATATTTAACACAATAACAGCATCACAGCTGTCAACATATTTTCCTGGTAAAAATGACTGTATCGATTTATGCATTTACACTGATGACTACTATATGAATTGAAAACCTTATATTTCGAATATCAGGCATTTTAGAGGATATGATGTGATATGTAACCTTTACTTTATACCTTAACGTATAAAAAGTCTATCACATTTTCTAATAATACCTGACGAAATTGAGACCATAGCAAACGTAAATAAGTTGATATTATACATGGTAAAGTGCATAGTACATGTATTGCTGTATTGCTTTTCATATTTTCTAAACAGTGAAGTGAGTTTGAATTAACTTGCACAAGATACACTGCTAATTTGATATGCTGCCTTTTCAAACATAGTTATTCAACATGGTGGTTTAATCGATACGATATTGACGCATTCATAAACAAAAAATATACTTCTGTATTCATACTTCCATGCTTCTAGTCTACAATCAAAGTGAATATGTTATATGTTTAGATATATCGTGTATGTTTTTGTGGACAAGATCGTATGTAGCGATAAAGTATAAAACAGCTGAGATGTTTCCTTTCAGATTAATGATTCTGTCTGGTTGTACAATAAGAACGTGTTATTTCCCTCTGCCTGTAGAGAGAAACAAAAACGGTATCAGCTCAAAACAGCCATAACATTGACAAAACTGTATTTTATGCAATAGGTTTAAATACGTGGCAAGGTCGGTTTTCAAAAAAAAATACTCCGAAAAATGATAAGCAATATAAAATACATTATGAAATGATTTTCAATTTGAGACACTTTTGCCAATTTGAGATGCTTTTGAATACTAGCGTTAGCTGACCAAAGCTTGAATCTTATTTTACCCACTATGTAGTCAGATAGATCCCCAGCGTGAACGTCAAGTTGGTATGTTTGCAATTGTCTTGATCAACTGGTAGTTGAAAGCGTGTACTTTAAGAATATGAATGGTGCAAAAAAATACGCATTTGAGCAATACTTGTAATTTGCGTCATAAGCCACACCCTCTGTTTCAAGTTTTTATAATAACTGATGATCAGTCCTTCGAAAAACAGGATTTCTTTATTCAAAGAAACCCAGTGCATACTCATATATGTTAATACCAATGTAGTATCTTTGACTAAAAGTACAGTGTTGACGGACAAAAATAACACAGTTGTGTAAAATAGAAATAAAGATTGGGGATAAGAATAGTTTACCAGGGGCTTGTGTTTACGGCAATGCACAATTATATCTGCATGTCAAATTGAATTTGTTGTGCTAGGGTTTTCCTGGCACTTAATAGCAAAATATTCGACAACACAATATATTATAAAGTAACCTTATGAACGCTATGAACCGACTTATTGGAGTGCCCCGGGACTCGCATTAACTACCCACCCAAACTCTAATATTAATCAAAGTATATCTAGTATATTGTATAAGTTATTATGTTATTAATGAGAAAGCGGAGGGAAATATCTTTATGGGGTTTTATCGAAGAACAATATCCAAACAAAGGGAAAAAGCATTTAAACAACCTTGTATTTTGGCAAGATATGTTATTCCAATTCAATGCTCTTCAATGTTATCATGTTCATCGATGCACTAATAAACATAAGAAAACGTGAACTTGAAAATACACGACTAATTTCTAAGACCATGGCAGGGTACTAAATGGGTAAATAAGACCAGGGCAGGGTACTACACGGGTATATAATTGAAAAAGGAGGTACGACATGCGTTATTTCATAAGTAGCTCCACCGGTAGTATAAAGTATTTCTAATTCAATCTGATGACCTTTCCTTCGTACAACAAGATTTCTATATTTGAAGAAACCCAGTTAATACTCATATGTTAGTACCAATGTAGTAGCTTTGACTCAAAGTACAGTGTTGATGGACTCAAGCAATACAGTTGTGTGGAATAGAGATAGATTGGGGATAAGAATAGTTTACCAGGGGGTTGTATTTACGGCAATGCACAATTATTATATCTGCATGTCAAATTGAATTTGTTTGTGCTAGGGTTTTCCTGGCACTTAATAGCAAAATATTCTACCACACAATATAATATAAAGTAACCTTATGGAGTATGAAAATCTAGCGAGGGTTCATGCTTCGTAAGATCGTTGTCACAGGCAATGACTTGATGTTGTCTGAAAACGGAATTTACTAATATACGGCTTGTTTTAGAGAATTTTTAAGGGAATATGGATATAATGTAAAGCGAATGTTGGTAAGAGAGCACATTGAACCTTTGAGAAAGTAATTGCACCGAGCTGAAACATGCTAAGTGCAGAAACAATACCCACTCTGTTAAAGAAACAATAAAAAGTTTTTATCCACGGGGTATTTTTATTAAGCAGAATAACATCATCTGTTGTTGATTGGTGTTACCACCAAGTATCATGGAAGCAGAGGCCAAATGATTTGAATTTGACCATAAGGCCATATGTTACTTGAAGAAACATTGCTGCAATTTTGAAGTAGTGTTCTTGTACAATAAAGTTATATAAATATCAAAATGCGTAGGACCCGATAAAGGAAAAAAAGGTAGTGGAACAGCATACCTTCTATTTGGCTAAGTACTTGTTTAATAGAGAATGACGCCAGTGCCTTCAGAAAATTGGCTACAATTCTAAAAGTATCTTCAAAAATGTTTGTGGAAAGTTACGACTATTTAGACAATTGTTTTTAAATCAGGTATATTTAACTTCTGAAATTTTTAGGTTAATGTTACATTATACGAGTATATTATTTTGTAGATGTGATGATAACGTTTTGTAAAGCTTTATAACTTCATTGTAAGAATTTTATTTTATGCAAAACAGCATATACAATTAAAATTTTAGTATTATTATGTTAATTTAACATTTCGGTGAAATGCCCTATATATTGTTGATGAATTAATATTTAACACGATAAGGAGCACATTGACAACACAGTAAAGGTCACGCCGCTTGTGTTTCCCCGGGTCATCATGAAGTAGTGTAATACAACACCCTATCAATTTCGGCATCTGCACTTATGTTTAATATAAAACGTGTGAATAGCTGGCATTTAGAGGGTCATTAAAGGTGTTGTCGCGTATACAAAATTCCATGATATTTCACATTATTTCATAGCCAGCAATAGCTGGAGCTAAAGCTGGTGAAATCAAATCGACCTAGTTTGACCTGGCCTATATTAAACCAACAAATTGCAAATCTAATTACGTTAGGTGTAATATGATATCATCTTTCGCCACGATAAAAAAATATGGGATTTTACATCTGACAACATTTTATCAAAGTGAGACTACAAACTTTTTTTTTTTCATTGTTTTGTGAAAAAAATAGTTGCATTAATATTATACAGACTTGACATTAAATATGGAATATATTTGTTCTTTTTGTTTCCATGTTGTATAATCCGCCATATTGCAGTATATGACAAGTCCAGGAATGTGTGTTTCTTCATATTTGTAACTATACATGTAAACTTTAAACCAAGACCCCTTTTGTGCATATCTGGGTGACACAGACACAATTAGAAACTTGAAAGCATAAAAACCTCTCGAAATTGGGTCCAAAGTCGTGCACAGTAATACCGAATTAAGGAAATTAAATTTGCCATAGTTTCTTCAATGAAATACCTGGACGCGTGAAATTTTGCAGGGTTGTTTTACATCTTATTGGTTATAAATTATGACCATTTAGTTTTTGCTATGTCATCCATACGAAGCGTACAGCTCCTGGACTCTCCATGCGGACATTCCACCTGTGATTGGAGAGTTCCGACGTGTATCTCAGCCCAAGTATCAAACAGAGCCTATAGCCATACCTGTACATTGGTGGTTTGATGTAACTTGTTGTTCATCAATGTGTTACTTCAGCCGAGAAGTCCTCGATAGAGTTCATATCTGAAGATCTTACCAAACATGGCAAGTGTCAAACATCATGATCTTCCATAAAAAAGCTGGTATTAAGGACAATTGCAAATTCTCGCTTGCTTTAAACTGGCGATCATGTTAGAAAACCACTGGAGAAGATATCTTGACCAAACACCTTTCCCCGCGACGCTTTGACTGAGCCATAGATCTTTTTCCATTTCGTGTCCCATCAATGAGATAACGTTATCTTGAGTGATTAGACTAAATTGAAATATACTGCCAAGATGGACGCATCAGAGCCGCAGATGTACAGAGTAGGGTTATACTTAAGCGCGTATGCTATTAACAATTCATTTAGAAGAAGGTAACATTGCCTTCATGGTGCTTTACATGCAGGTAGAAGATTGGTCCTGATCACCTCGGAAGACAATCTCCATCAGCACAGATACAGATGCATTCTAGAAGCCTTGATAATGTTATTGGCTAGAGGTATCTTCGGAAACAATTTTGTGTTCCACTATGACAACTTTCACCTCCGTCGTGCTCGTGCAATCCGGACTTTCCTTGAAGATGCGGGTGTTGAGTTCTTGCCTTGTCCGGTAAGATCTTCGAATATTAAACCTATTGAGAACATCAAAGGTTAAGAAAAACGTTGGATTAACAGCATATAATATTACCCAATGTTGGGCTGTGTTTGGTGCTCTGGCTGAGATAACCCAAAGAACTCTCCAATCACAAATGGAAAGCATGCCATGGAGAGTTATGACGTTGTACGCTTCTAATGATGACAGATAAAACATTAATTGATCAGAAATTATTACTTACATTGTGTTAATTATCCTTGTAAAGTTTCACATCTCTAGGTAACGTACGAAAGGAAATATGGTAAATTTCGTTTCCTCTGTTTAATATTACTGTGCACGGCCTTTGGACCTAATTTTCTGAGTTATTTGCACCTTCAAGTTTCCCATTGTCTCTGTGTCACTTCAGTGAGCTCTAAGTCCCCTTGGTTTGGAGTAAATAGGTGTAGTTACGAACATGAGAAAGCACACGTCTCTATTTTGGTACATACGGGTTATTCAAGATGGAAACCAACAGAAAAAAATATATTCCATATTTAATGTCAAGTCTGTATAGTGAAAGACCGCAATGACGGAATCTAGTTTACTATTCATAGACGTTGCTGTTGCGAACATGACGTTAAATTTCAAGATACTGATTTTACGCCTTGCGTATTTTTTATACACGAGAAAGTAAAACATTTCTGAAAACCAGTCATTTAAAGAGTTAAAGACTTTTTTAGTTTCAAGACATTTAAAATCAGATGATCATCAAGTGGAAAATTGTCTAAGGAATCTAATGATTTCCCCAAGAGAGTGTTAGCAACCATATATATATCATTATCGATTTTAAAGCATTTCCTCAAAAATGTATCAGAACAAATATATCTGAGTTTCTTTGAAATTCAAGAAATATATCTTTACCCATATTTACAAAGTTTTCTCTCGTTTCAAAGTTAGGATTCTACCCTGTTTTAGTAAACATATGGTTGGTAACAAGAAACACTTATCCAATCATACCTGTTCGATCACTTTATATTGTCAAAGGTGATTCACCCCTCAATTGTATTCATTTCAACACTCATACCAGAGCAAGTATGCTTATAACATGCACATTTAAAATTTCGTCAACATATCCTGCTATTATTGTTGGAGTGATATTTAATGCGATAAAAACAACTACGATGAACCCCAGGGGGCCAATATCATTGCAAGGTTGACACCATGCTAATACATGACCTTTCAAGAATGACCCTAAACAAGTAATTATCCTGCGTTCATATTATACCCTAAACAAGTATTTTTTTAAAGTTTCCCCACCCTTAACAAGTATGTTCAAATCAAGTCTGAAAACAAACCCTTTTCAAGTAAGCCTTTATTAATATTTACCTTAAGATATTTGTGTCTTCTTGGCTATAAATTATCCTTTTAACAACACATTGCTCATAACATTGATTTAAATGAAACAAAAAAGTGTCAATATAATTGTTCTCTTTGATTGAAAATGGTATTTTTAGGAAAGATTTTATTTTCATACCCTTAACAAGTACCAAGCTTTTGTAAACTATGCCCTTATTTCCAGATTTTGGCAATCTTGGTACCCTTTCCAGTGTACTCTAGTATATCGTCCGTTTGTAAAAAACTACCCTTTTTACTAGTTTTTGTGTACGCGCAAGGTGTCCACCTTGTAATGACAGCCCCCCACCCCCTCCCGGGCGACGAACATAAAAGCTAAGGTCAGGACGTTTTTCATAACAAGGAAATACGTCTTGACCTTAGCTGTAGCTTATGAGGTGCTTGAAAAAAATACGCTATCAACCTCTACATCTCCACAGATGTTGGATAAAAATGTTGCATTCAGAGCATAGAGTGTCATAAGGTGTCGCGTGTCACAATCTGCATGTCATGTTATTTAAAAACATAAATCTAACAAGCGATAACTAAAACAATCAAATTGACGAAGATTAACCTGACCTATTTAAACAGGAGAATTACATCGTCTAATCAAATGAGGTGGTAATTGATACCATCTTTTGCCACGATAAACAACTTGCGATTTTTACATCTAACAACCTTAAATCAAAGTTAGGGTACCGAAAGATTTTAATGTCGTCAAGTAAACAGGTTTTTTCATGCTTCGTAAGATCGTTGTCACGGCCAATGACTTGATGTTGTCTGAAAACGGAATTTACTTATACACGGCTTGTTTTAGAGAACTTAGAACTTTTAAGGGAATATGAATATAATGTAAAGCGAATGCTAGTAAGAGAGCACATTGGACTACAATTCTAAAATTATCTTAACAAACATTTGTTGGAAAGTTACGACTAATTAGACATTTGTTTTTAAATCAGGTATATTTAATATCTGAAATTTTTAGGTTAATGTTACAAAATACATCATACAATATTTAGTAGATGTAATGATAACGTTTTGTAAATTTCGTTATAAGAATTTTATTGTATGCAAAACAGCATATACAATTAAAATTGAGTAAAAACAAGTATATTGTTATGTTAATTTAACATTTCGGTGAAATTCAATATATATTTTTGATGAATTATTATTTAACACGATAAGGAGCATAGTGACATCACAGTAAAGGTCACGCCGCTTGTGTTTCCCCGGGTCATTATGAAGTAGTGTAATACAACACCCTATCAATTTCGGCATCTGCACTTATGTTTAATATAAAACATATGAATAGCTGGCATTTAGAGGGTCATTAAAGTTGTTGTCGCGTATACAAAATTCCATGATATTTCACCTTATTTTATAGCCAACAATAGCCGGAGAAATCAAATCGACCTAGTTTGACCTGACCTATATTAAACCAACAAAAATTGCATCTTCTAATTACGTTTGGTGAAATCTGATATCATCTTTCGTCACGATAAATATATGAGATTTTACATCTCACAACATCTTATCAAAGTAAGACTACGTTTTTTTTCTTCATTTTTTAATAGTTTCGTTGAAGTTAATATTATATAATGAAAGACTGCAATGACGGAATCTAGTTTACTATACAAAGATGTTGCTGTTGAGAACATGACGTTCAAATTCCCAGATACTGATTTTTATGCCGTGCGTATGTCTTATACATGAAAAAGAAAACCAGGCATATAAAGAGTTATCATAGAAAGTTGTGGGTAAAATATGTGTCTCAAAGAACTGCAAAATTACATAACAAAACAATACCGTCTATCGAAAGATCACCTACACGGTATATTTTAAGTAATGTACAAGTGTTAACCATTTCCTAATAATTACTACCAATCACGTATGAGCCTATTTTTGGACATTCGTCATGATTAAGGAGCAGATTTTCTTCAATAAATTTTGCACTTGGACAAAACATCATTGATTGAAAGTCGCAGGTTAAGGAATGTTTGGGGAAGCAGGTGGCGCAGCGGTACTTCCCTCGCCTATATCCAATTAGCACACAGGACTAGGCGCTGTTTGTGCAATTGGTTGCCAGTCCAAACTTGCTTCCGCAGGTTTTTCCTCCGGGCGCTCCGGTTTTCCTCCTGCACTAAAACTGGCAAATAAATATGATCATCTGACAGAGGACCCTCATGGAAAGCAGACACTGATGAGGCTTTCCTCTATAAATATGTGTTTCCCCCCCCCCTTTTTGTTTTGTTTTGTTTTATTAATTTTGATTGCTAGTCAGATTATCCAACATGCCAAACGGATATTGCTTAATGAAAGGATAAGACAACAGAACTTTACTTCCGACATTTTACAACCAAAATAAGGGGAAAGGGGGTTTAATAGACCAAATTCGAGGGTTCTTTCCAGAGGAAGTTTAAAATCATTAATTTGAGTGCACCAATCATGTGCTGTTAAGTGAACATCGAAAGGACAAAACAAGACCGGTTGTAAAATTCGTGCTCTCTTACCAACAATCGCTTTACATTATATTCATATTCATATTCCCTTAAAAGTTCTCTAAAACAAGCCGTTTATTAGTCATGGAAGAACAGCCGCTAAGAAACTTGGCATAGAGAGATATTTTCTTCTAAGAAAGTTTTAACAACAAGGAAAAATGGGTACTTAATTTATTTCCCTGACCTCTGTTTTTGTATTAAAACGTCTGTTTAGCAAAATCCGACTATTTAACTACGCTGTTACTGCTAATAAAGTTCCTGGAAGTGACATTTGGTTAAATAACTGAATTCGTACGGAAACAACTCAGCGATGATTGTGCATCGGATCTTAGAGCCATGTTCCCATCTCCTACAATGTTTCCGCTTTATTCACGAGTATCCCTGGTGATTAGGCTCTGTAAGTAGTAAACAGTTTTCTGATCAAGTCTTATCATAAAAAGTAACCTTACCATACATCGAGGGTGTACTCCCTAAGCCTAAAAAAACGGTTATGACGATTTTTGTATCTCCAAAGGACAAACCACCTCAGAGCAGTGCATAAACTTAATTGTAACGAAAGTTGCAGCTCTTACATGGGTGAAGCCGGTCGTTCGTCCCATTGGCTAGAGAATTAAAGAACATTGTTTTGTCCGTAAGTCCTCAACCTTTTCAGTTTCAATACATT
>JXSR01S051513.1:48288-60357 GCA_000969725.1 Ophiothrix spiculata
TGTGTGGAAACACTACCCAGTCCACTAAAGAAACAATAAATCGTGTATTCCACTGTGCTCTTATTTAAGAAGAATAACATAAACGGCGGTGGGTTAGTTTTCCCATATGTAGTCTGGGATACAGAGGCTTAATCACTTTGAATTTTGATCATAAGGGCAAAAGTTACATAAAGTGGTGGTCGTCAGCCCGGTTCTATATTAAGGTATTATAGTGTTTTGTCTTCTACTCCAAGAAGATCATAGACAATATCAAAATGCTTATACCCTATTCCCATTATGAAAACATAAAAGGTGACTAATAAGGGATTGAAACGAGCAATTTTTTGCCGCAAAAAGTACTACAGTAGTTTTAAGAAAAACAAATGAGACATGATCTGATCTTAGAGTATTGCATTAACTAAACTGCACTTTTTGGATTTAGGTTTTCTTTTTCTTTTTTTTGTTTGTCTGTATTTTGTTTGTTTGTTTGTATGTTTATTTTCAAATATGTCATTATGTCACTGTAACCATTGTCTTACAATAAGAAGTTCAAGTTGTGTCCGGGCTTAGTATACAACTAGCCGATAGCATAGAAACACTTAATCCCTTATACCTACTTGACCACCGTTTATTATTTGAGGTGATTCACCTTTCAATTGAATAACGTTGAACACATTTCTCTGTTAAAGCAAACGTGTTTATAACATGTTAATTTTAAAAGGCCTGTGAAACGCCCTAACATTATTGGTGAAGTAATATCTTACACAATCAAGGAAACACAGCTGTTAAAGGTGTAGGTTTCTATCTTAGCATGCGAATAATTTACTTTTAACCGATTGACCTTGACCTCTGAAATGCATATTGTGAAATTTTAACCTCGGCTTGCTTATGTTTTCTCTTGAGAGACAAATGAAAGTATGCATCGCTGGGGATTAGGCTGTTATGAAAATCAAAAGAAATAGAAAAAGGGTATACTTATAATTTTAGATTTTATGCTATATCTCTGAAAGTATAAAGAAACGGGAGGTTAAATGTTGGATATAGAATCGGGAAAATCTGATCTTTGATATGGTATCAAAAATATACCACTTCCGGTTGAGCCAAGGGGGATGAGAATTTGATCGGAACCTACACAATTAAGATCAAGATGTCAGGAATTCCGTAGGTCATTATAAGAAGATTGCAAACAAGAGTGTGTCATATGTTACCAATTTTTTAGAACTGAGCAGTAAAACGAGTAGTTAATTAAAATATATTTTTTTAAATCAAAACAAGCGAAATGGAGACCATAACAAAAATGCAGCGAGAACCATTAAGATTTTGAAGTTGTTTGTACATTTTTTTTAGTTTACAACACTTACAAAAATATAAACTAAAAAGAACAGAAAGGTTTTATTCTGCCTGAAATGTGAAAAGAAATTTCTGTCAGGATAGAAGGTGTCAATGTATAAACGAAAATCTTCTAATTTAAACAATTAAATACCACAATAAAAGCGTGAAAGTTACTCTTTAATGTACTTTGTCCAGATTGTTATGTTGTTATATATTGTTGGTGTTACGTAAAGAAGAAAGAGAAGGAAAGAAAGAAAGAAACAAATAAGACACACAAACAAGAATTGAAGCATGTAAGTGACCAAACAAACGTGTTATTATTACTTGCGTGCTAATGCAAAATTTGAAATATTCAAACAAAATTCATTAGAGTTATAAAATCTAAACAAGAGAAACACGTTGCGCATAGTCTATTAAAATGTAATTTATCTGAAAGTCACTCGATTTCTCTTTCAACCGGTTATGTATGAGATAAATTGTTTCAAATTGTAACATATTCTATCAAACTTTACATGAATCTCTCGGAAAGGGTGAAATTACATATTACATATAGTACCCATGTATTACATTTATTCTCGTTTTCAACCTATTAATAAAAACCCATTAACATCTACGTTTTCACCTCTTGGTACATTAGGCAAACTTAAACCCATTCAGATCAAAAGAAAAAGTCATATATTATCTCTCTTAGTTCATTTTTCTAGAGAATCTGTAAGTTATTAATGACAGAAGACAATTAACATATAGATAATGTGATGCTCTTGAAAAAATACAATTTATCTGTACTAGTAAAAACAAAAAATATGATTTTGAACCACATGAATGAGTAACAATATTGTGCTTGTTGGCCTTGTTTTCTATACTTTTGTTTTCATTTATATATTTTAGCCTCGTTGAGTAAAATGTTCATATATACTCAAAATTTAGTAAATCTTATTGAACCCTCGTCCACCTTAGCTATTTTCTACTTCGTCGTCACTTAACAGGGGTGGTTACCAACCCCCCTGTGAAAATAAAATTGACGCGCCAAAAGTGTGGTTGTTTTAAATCATAGTATACGATAGGGTCTTCTCTTTATATTGATACCAAAATTATGAAAATCGGTCCAAGCGTTACGTAATTATGACGTCATAAAGTACTTTAAGTCGGAAAATTTCGCCGAAATCTGATTTTCGGCGAACATTGAAAAAAAAATCAAAAATTCGCTATAAAAGTTCTAAATATCGGATTTTCATCGGGGTTTTTGCTAATGAATAAAGAAAATGGTAGTTATAACATGTTCTGAAGTTTAAGCTTGTTAGCATGCAGATACTTTTCAAAATGGCGACTTTTATATGGGGGGACCCACGGACTTTGACGGCTTACCCTACCCCACCTAAGGTACCCCCGACGTTTTTCATCAAAATGACCGCAAAGGATGTAAAAACAATTACTTAAATCCCCGGGGTTACTCTGTTTTGCGTTTTTGAGCAATCGGCGATGATCTGTTAGGGGGTGGTTGTAACCCCCCACCCCCCCTTAGGTGGACGAGGGTTAAAGTAGAATCAGTTGAGTCAATCATATTCTAAATTGTATTTCAGTCAAATTTTAGAAAGCAATTGTCTTTTCCTCAATAAGAGTAAGATCATACAATTGATTGGTAGCAAAGAAATACTTATGCTCTTATACCCACTTGTCCATCTGTTATTATCCAAGTTGATTCACCTCTTAAAAACACATTTTCAGTAAATGGTTAAAGCAAATTTCTTTAAACATGTTAATTTGTAGTTTCTGTGAAATGCCCTGCAATTATTGTTGAAGTGATATACATATTACACGATAAGGGTTACACGGCTGTTATTAGGTCAAGTCGTTGGGATTTCCTGAGGTCGTTATGAAACGGTGGAATACAATACCCTGCCCAATAATGCTATACACTCATGTTTATAATTAGAACTGGCAAATATGCATTTTTTGTGATCGGATATTTTGATGGTTGTTATAAGGGATCAATTACCTTCATTCTATCAAGAATAATATTTCTTTCAGTATCATAACTATATAAATAGCAATAACGAAGTACACAAAATATTCCCTTTTTCCATGATCAAATCGACCTACATGTATTTGGAAGATTTTGATCTTATTCAAAACAATTTTTACAGGGAAACTAAACATATTACGCTATTACATAAACAAGCTACAAACTATAAGTTATCCTCTCAGACAATACAAGAGAACTTAAATAGTTTTGGATCATATCACATCAGGTCAAATGTGGTGCAAAGCCTCAAAAAATCTTACTACTCAAACAATAAAAAATACTTTTTACTTCTTTTATGGCTAAAAATGTATACAAATACAAGTCACCTTTACTGTGGAACTACAATGTACATTGCTAATTCATAATGGACTTTAACAGGGTCTATTGGAAAAAATATATTAAATATTACCGTAAACTGTTCATGAATTCTTTGCAATCGACGAAGGAAGATTCAAGAATACATTAACCACGTAATGATTGACTATATACCGACGATTACTTTTCTTCAAAATATATACTAACATCCCAGGATATCAAGATTGCCATGTACAAGATGTTATTTTAGTCTCATTAGACAGGAAATAGAAGATTTATGCTTGAGATATTTGTCTTTAAACAGCATCTTTCAAAATAGTGTCAGTTGGTGTTTGCTATGCCTGTTAACCCATTTTCAGAACTTGTTGTATTCAGATTGTTTTAAGAAGACATCATTCGCTGCCAGCCGTTAATGGAATGTACCATGGCATGATAGATTGACGACATGGAGTGTCTGTTACTAACCACTCAAAATATATGTGATATCTTCAACATAGATCCTTGACTGTCCTATGAATTTTGAAACTTATTCCTAAGATTTTATTTAATAGTCGTCTAACCAGGCTATTTGCTGCAACACGTTTATCCATTGAGGTAGTTCTCGCAACCATCCCATCAATTTTTCGAACAAAACCCTTATGTCCTTGGTGTTGCTCCCAATTGGTATGTATGGTTATGCAACGATACTAAGATGACTAAAACCAGCCAAGGCATTGCTTAATTACGATGTCATCAATTACTTATGGATTGGAAAATAGCTATTTTTTAGATTTTCTGAATGTTTAAGGTTTATTTGCCTGAAGATATTTATTTCAAAATAGCAGCACGAAAATAAATAAATGAATACATACATAATAATAAATAAATAAAAAGTAAAATAAATAAATAAATAAATAAATTGCCATGATGAAAATCATCCATCTTTGTGTTAATAATATTGCAAGAATTAGACTTAAACATTAACATTGCTACTGTAGTTAAAAGGAATCTCTTATATCGAAGTATTCAGATTTCAAATCTAGTCTACATAAAATGTTAATATATATCTGATAGGTAGATCATTTATTCTCAATTTGAGAAAACGCGATTTTATATATTATAATTGCATTGCTCTTTATTTAACACCTAAATAAGCAAATTGATATAGACATATTTAGAGGTAAACATGCTGCCAATTTAATATGCTACCTTTATAAACATCTGTATTCATCATCGCGATATAATTAGTTCGACATAGGTGCAGACATTAACAGAATACAACTTTTGTTTCTCTACTTAAATTGTTTCTTCTACAAGCACAACGGAAATCTTTGACTCTCTTGTTTTTTTCAAGCTTATTCCGTTTTTTGTTTGTTTTTATAAATGTTTCAAAATCCTTCATATTTTTTTATATTTATTTGTATTGTTGACACATGTTCAATTTATCATAAAAGAAAACAGAAAGGTTGTACTAAAGAAATCAAAATTAGGCCCCTGAACCTTGTTAATGAGTGAAAAAAATAATATTCAATATAATCATGTCTTTCTCTGCACTCTGAATAAATTCTGTGCTTTTGATGTAAAGGAAACGTTGATAGTTCAATTAAACTACAATAGAAAGCTAGTTGTGATTAAGATTGAGATTTTATCAACGTTGTTGTATAAGTGAACTGTGGCAAAATAATATATATACTTATACACACACTTAATTTTTATTCTCTACTCCAATACATTTAAGAAAACAAAGAGTGTTTGAATCATGTACATTTATAAGTCTTTGAATCATGTACATTTATAAGTCATTTGAAATTTAAAGCGATATTTTGAGATATATATTACACAATAAGGATACCAGCTCTTAAGGTGAGGTCAATATATTCAGATTTCCTTAGGTCGTAAGTAGGAGAATACAATACCATTTCTAATACTGCAGTAAAACTTGCTTTTATTATTGGATCTAACAAATATTATATTTCGGAAATTGTGGTTTTATGGCGTTATTTTAGGATAACATTTTATTTCAAAAAATGTGTAACAGTAGCTAGAACGATCAAATAAACAAGTTTGACGTGGCCCTATTACAGATTTATTCTTCTTATAAAGATAAACAAATAAAAAGAGCATATTTGCAAAGATTGCCCTATACATTACAATAAAGACTTTCAATGATTTTAGCTGGATTAAAGACATTTTAATGCCCAATAAGAAAGTATCTAGATTTCATGTCTAGTCTAGCAACAAAAATGATGCATTAAAAATATAGATTTAATACTCTCATCTGGAAAATATTGCCTCTTTCATGATAAAATAATATAAATAAACAATTGCACTGCTCTTGATATTTTAAGCAGAAAATTTAGTTAGTCATATGTGGTAAACATGCTGCCAATTTGATACGCTATCTTTATAAACATCTTTATTCATCATCGCAATATAAATAATGCAATACTGATGCATTTATGAGCAGAACAATATTCTTCTATATCCATTCATACATTAATGCTTTGCATCTAGCAACATTATAGTTTCTGTGACAATTCGATACGCCTTTAGCGACGAAGTATAAAGCAGCGGTGATGTTTCCTTCAGAATTAATGATTCTGTCTGCCGATACAATAGGAAAGTGTTGGTTCCGTTTTGACGTGCTAAGAAGTGTGTGCAAATATTAAACATAGACGTTTTAAAGGGATTACCCATCATCCTGATTCTGAAAATCAAATTTTCCCACACATGACTTTTTTAGTGTTACAGAACAGCATGCCCATTCAAACTTACCACTGTGATTGTTTTATCAAAAACAAGACATGTTGAAATTAGAGACAACATTGATCATCTCTGAAATTAATTTACCCTTAATTCCAGTTGGCAATTCTATCCATTATAATTAATGAGCTATATTTAAGGTGAAATACTTCAAATTAAAGAAAAACATTGATTATTAAAAAAAAAAAAACAATGACAAAGGAGTATTAAAGTTGGGGAAGCAAAACACATTGCGATTCTCTGAGTACAACGGGGTTGATGAAACTTATTTTTTACTGTGTTGATTTGCGGACTTTTAAATGCGTTTGCACTATTAAGTAGGTACGCATTTTTAACTATGTAGTCTTTTTTTTTTAACTTTTGAAAGGAACTTGGACAATCCCTTTGATTCAATGTTACTCTAATCCATTTCTAGCAAAAATGTTTTATGTTGATTTTTATATGATGGGTACTGTCTTTAGTTGGGGAAAGTAATAGCCGTGTGCTGATCTTCCAAGTTAAAAAAAGCTTACACTATGGAATTTGGTATATAGTGCGTTCGTGCGTTTTAGGCAGTCTTCTTTTGGTATCACTAAACTCTGAACTCTACATTTTGAAGTTTTGTTAAGACGAACACGGTATATTCTGTCAACAGCTATCTGATTATGTGCATATGTTTCAATAGCATAGTAAATTGATTCAATTAAGGACTGAGCAATGGTAATACTAGAGAGGTTGAAAAAGACACTTGTTAACGCTGACGCTAATGTAAACCTTATTATTCATTCATATGCAAATGAGAAGGAATTAGGTTACCGTATCTCGCAACCTTAATGCACTACTTTTCATTAACAGATAAAAGCAAAAAAAAATCAACTTCAACTTCGTGCACTTTTATACAATCAAAAATTAATAGATTTTTATGGACATGTGCACGTATAGCACTAGGCACTGGAATTTAGAAACTTCAATACGCACTCGGTTAAGTGGGTGGTGAACTCATTATAAAGAATAGGGATATGAAGTTAAATCATTACCCTGTCGAAGTCATCGGCAGGGTATTGTTTTTCACGAGTTTCTTTCTTTCTTCTTCTTTCTTTCTTCTTTCTGGCAACACTTTGATGTATTATATCTCCGGCATACAATGACTGATTTTGATCAAACTTGACTGAAGAGACCAGGGTCACCTCCCATTTATGTCACCTGACCCCTGACCCCTAAAAGGTCACGTAGGGGTCACGGGGTCAAATACTTGATTTTCACGCAAAAAGTTTCAACTCACGTATATTACATGGTATGGTCATAAAACTTGGGGACATGAAACCTCTTGACATTTTCCACAAAAGTTATCTGGTGAAAAAAAATGTGTGAGGTCAAATGGGGTCACAGGGGTCAAATAAAAAAGGTCAAATATTCAACTTTGTCCGATTTCGACGTTTGAGGTGTCAAATTGTTCGTCTTGAACCAACGATCAAAAGTTTCCATAGTGACCCCTTGGGGGTCAAAAGAAAGGTCTATGGAATAGTCGAATTTTCAACTTTGTCCGGTTTCGACGTTTGAGGTGTCAAATTGTTTGCCTTTGAACAACGATCAAAAGTGTCCATGGTGACCCCGTCGTCCGACTCTTCCTTAGGGGTCAAAGGTCAATGGAAAGGTCAAATTAACAACTTTGTCCGATTTCAAAGGTTAAGGTGTCAAATTGTTCGTCTTGGTACAGCTATCAAAAGTGTCCATGGTGACCCTGTCGTCTGACCTTTCTCTGGGGATCAAAGGTCAAAAGAAAGGTAAAATTTTAAACTTTGTTCAATTTCAAAGGTTAAGGTGTCAAATTGTTCACATTGGACTAGCGATCAAAAGTGTCCATGGTGACCCTGTCGCCTAACCTTTCCTTTGGTATCATAGGTAAAAAAGGTCAAATTTTCAGCTTTGTTCAATTTCAAAGATCACTTGTCACTTCACATTTAAAAAAAAAAGGCAATCAATCGGCAGGGTTCGTGTCACTTTCAGTGACACTGTCATGTCTCGTTAATCTATATCCTAATCACAAGGTTAGCTTTAAAAATAGCATTAGCAATACCTTAAGCGTTAATCATTATACGCTGTTGTGTTATACGCTAACCTTACCTTGCAATCACTCTACTGTTTGCCATTGTACGTTTTTAAAACATGCATGGCGATATCCGTCTTTTTATACAATATACTTGTTAAAATTTGATATGGCAAGATATCTTAGATTAGTTGTACAAGGGTTATGTATGTTCATTTCTTCAAGAATATCATGGAGTAAATGAATAAAGTTTTGTAAGTGACGTCATATCGTACTCATAACACCCACCATTTTTCAACAATTCGCACTGGCCACCAAACAAAAAGATCCGTCACATTACAATCAGTTCGTAGTAATACATTAATTCCCAACTAATGATGACAAGAATATATAGTAAATTTATATAGTTTTCATTTCAAATCATGACTTAATGTCAGTCACGAATTACAGCTGATTTTATCATGGATCAATATACGCAATATACAAAATTTAATTCAGTATAAACACGACAATCATCTTAACCCTTGTCATATGCATGAGATATTTTTGTTTTTAACATAAGGTTCACCAAATATGTAAATTGGTGATTTCATGCTGGCTCTTAGCCAATTTAGAACTTCTTTTACTTGTTGTATGTTAAAAATGTTTTAGAAGCCAAGTACTACCAACCGTTAATGGAATGTAGATTGAAGCGTGATTTCGCCAGTAGAGTGCTGTGATAAGTGTCTGTTACAGTCACTTAAAAATAAAGAGAAGACAAATATATAAAGAAAACCCTTGGAACGTTATGTTTAAGACTTTTTAAAATTATTCCATGATGTTGTAACTTAATGTGTACTGTAGGTACTTCGAGTTACCCTTGAGAATTTCCATTTTGTTGCTTAAATATGCAAAGTATTTATACATCTATAGGAATATGACAGATGTCAATGTGTTAAGAGTGAAGACTTAAGACGGAGAATGATCCAAATCATTTTTTGTAAACAACAGTTAGTTCTATATACGTACAGTGTTTAGTTCTTTTCAAAAGTCACCAATGATATACTTATTGCCAAATGTCCAAAACTTTTAGGTTCTTGACTTTACCTTTTGTGTTTTATAAATAGAGTACGAATCGGACTAACTTCAAGTTGAATCCTAACATTACTCATGTATATATAAAGAATCTAATGTCAAAGTATCTGGACTTTCAATCTTGTCTATATAAAATGCAAATATAATAGTCCCTATTATTGTTTAATATAATATAGTATAAATAAATTACGACATTTTAAAATAAGGGAAGCAAGATTAATTGACTTTGTGACATAATTATGCAGTGAAAAAACATAGTGCAAATTTGATATATTGTACCTTTTTATACATTTTAATTTAACCTCGCAAAATAATCTTTGATGCATCAGTATACATAGCAGTATTCATATTTAAACAATTTACATATACAAATATAAGTCAATTAAGGACATCTTTATATTGATATTACATATTTAATATAGACAAGCTTTTAGCGACACAGTATGAAGTACTAGCATGTCAAGCTTATCATATAAAAAACACATTAATGTTAGTTTAGTCTCAAAAGACTATCTATAGCTCGGTTTAAACTTTGTCATATGCCTAACATATTTGTTTTAAAATATAAGCTTAACAAAATATGTAAGTTGATGATTTCATGCTGCCTGTTAGCCTATATATAACATCTTTAACTTGTTGTATGGCAAAATGTTTTTAGAAGCTTTATTATACTGCCAACCGATAATGAAATGAAGATTTAAGGTGATATTCGCGGTGTAGAGTGATGGGATAAAAGTAGTCTGTGACAAACCCCTTGAAAATTAGTATAAGGACCTTGAAACATTCTGTTTATTATTCTTAAATTTATTCTTACGATGTTTTTATTCATTGTGTAGGTATTGAAACTGCCCTGGGAATTTCCTTTTCAATTTTAATGTGTAACACCAGTAAAATGATAAGATGGAGAATGGTTGAATATAATTAATTATATACATTCTAGGAGTCCTACTAACCGTACGTTCTTTTAGGAAACCACCAGCGGTGTAGGCGGAGATGGGGCTGTCGGCACATTACTGTTAGTTGATAAAGTGGGAGTGCAAGTGTCAAAAAGGGGAACAAATAAAAAGAACAGAAAGAATGAGAAATCATGACAGTAGTGCCAGTATTTACAGTACTTTGTCAAAAAGAATAAAATATATATTTCATCTGCTTGTACAGGTTAACAAATAACTTGGAAACAATCAGTTAATACTGAATTTATCGAAGCAAGCAAGTGAATACGACAGTACAAGAACACCCCAACTCCAATAGCTCCCTTTTAAAAAACATACATGCATACACATCTCTGAACATACTGTCACATCACTAAAAAGCATGTCCATGTCTATATCCCAATCATAGTGCAGTTAATTTGTAGTTTCTGTGAAATGCCCTACAATTATTGTTGAAGTGATATACATATTACACGATAAGGGTAACACAACTGTTGTTAGGTCAAGACGTTGGGATTTTCTGAGGTCGTTATGAAGCGGTGGAATACAATACCCTGTCCAATAATGCTATACGCCAATGTTTATAATTATTAGAACTGGCAAATATGAATTTTCTGTGATCGGATATTTTGATGGTTGTTATAAGGGATCAAATACCTTAATTCACTCAAGATTATTATTTCTTTCATAATTTAATAGCAATAACGAAGTAAACAAAATATCTCTTTTTTCCATGATCAAATCAACCTACATGTGTTTGGAAGTTTTTGAGCATATTCAAACAAATTTATACAGTAAAACTAAACATATTACGCTTTTACATAAACATATCGTTTAAGCTACAAACTCTAAGTTATCCTCGCAGACGATATAAGAAAAATAAATAGTTTTGGATCGTATCACATAAGGTCAAATGTCGTGCAAGCCCATAAGATAAAAAAAAAACTGCCCGCAGGGCAATAGAACAACTAGCTTATCATTTGACAAGAAAGCCTTCAAACTTTTTGGACTAAAACTTATACAATTTTACTACTCAAACAATAAAACATGTTTTTTACTTTTTGTATTGCTAAAAATGTATACAAATATAAGTCACCTTTAGTATATTGTGGAAATACAATGTACATTGCTAATTCATAATGGAATTTAACAGGGTTTGTTGGAAAAAAATATATAAAATCCTACCGTTAACTTTTCATAATAGTTTGCTAACGACAAAGTTTCAAGAATACCTTAACACGTAATGAATGACTATATACTTACGATTACTTTTTTCACAATATAAACTAACATGCCAGGATATCAAGATTGCATGTATAAGATGTTATTTTAGTCTCATAAGACAGGAAATAGCAGATTTATGCTTGATATATTTGTCTTTAAACAGCATCTTTCCAAAATAGTGTCAGTTAATGCCTGCTATGCCTGTTAACCCATTTTCAGAACTTGTTGTATTCATATTGTTTTAAGAAGACATCATTCGCTGGCAGCCATTAATGGAATGTACCATGGCATGATAGATTGGCGACATGGAGTGATGTGATAAGTGTCTTTTGCTAACCACTCTAAATATATGTGATATATCTTCAACATAAATCCTTGACTCTCCTATTAATTTTGAAACTTATTCCTAAGATTTTATTTAA
>JXSR01S051513.1:60862-71166 GCA_000969725.1 Ophiothrix spiculata
ATTTGGAAATCAATAATTTATCAATAAAAGAACAACTTGTTTGATTTTCTTCTGATGAACATGTATTGCAAAAATTCCAAAAAAATCTATGACAAGATTTTTTTATTGATAATTACGGGTCCAACATACAGGTGTAGTCAAAAATACAAAGACATTATGTTTGCACTCATTTCTTCATAAATTTTGACTCATACTAGAGACAAAAAACATGTACACAGCATAAGAAAAAGCTTGTCTGTACAAGCTTTTTTAAAAATACAAGACCTCCATATTTTTCTACGGGAGCTGCGGTCCCTCAGAAAAATACCTCGGTCCAAAACAATCTGATTCATCTCAGTCTCACAATCATCAATCAATCAATCTGGTTAATGGGAGTAAAATAGGTCTTAACAACCTTGAGTTCCCCACAGGGGGGACGGAGACGCTCTTTTTTTTAATTTTTTTAAACATTATTTTTATATTTGTATTTTTTTGTTCGAGGATGTTATGATTTGAATTTTTTTCGTATTTTTTTATATTTATTTTTAGTATTGACACATGTTCAATTTATCATAAAAGAAAACAGAAAGGTTGTACCAAAGAAATCAAAATTAGGCCCCTGAACCTTGTTAATGAGTGATTTTTTTTTTTAAATATAATCCTGTCTTTCTCTGCACTCTGAATAAATTCTGTGCTTTTTATGTAAAGGAAACGTTGATAGTTCAATTAAACTACAATAGAAAGCTAGTTATGATTAAGATTAATATTTAATCAACGTTGTTGTATAAGTGAACTGTGGCAAAACAATATATATACTTATACACACACTTAATTTTTATTCTCTACTCCAATACATTTAAGAAAACAAAGAGTGTTTGAATCATGTACATTTATAAGTCTTTGAATCATGTACATTTATAAGTCATTTGAAATTTAAAGCGATATTTTGAGATATATATTACACAATAAGGATACCAGCTCTTAAGGTGAGGTCAATATATTCAGATTTCCTTAGGTCGTAAGTAGGAGAATACAATACCATTTCTAATACTGCAGTAAAACTTGCTTTTATTATTGGATCTAACAAATATTATATTTCGGAAATTGTGGTTTTATGGCGTTATTTTAGGATAACATTTTATTTCAAAAAATGTGTAACAGTAGCTAGAACGATCAAATAAACAAGTTTGACGTGGCCCTATTACAGATTTATTCTTCTTATAAAGATAAACAAATAAAAAGAGCATATTTGCAAAGATTGCCCTATACATTACAATAAAGACTTTCAATGATTTTAGCTGGATTAAAGACATTTTAATGCCCAATAATAAAGTATCTAGACTTCAAATCTAGTCTAGCAACAAAAATAGTGCATTCAAAATATAGATTTAATACTCTCAACTGGAAAACACCGCCTCTTTCATGATAAATAATATAAATGAACAATTGCACTGCTCTTGATATTTTAAGCAGAACATTTAGTTAGTCATATGTGGTAAACATGCTGCCAATTTGATACGCTATATTTATAAACATCTTAATTCATCATCGCAATATAAATAATTCAATATTGATGCATTCATGAGCAGAACAATATACTTCTTTATTCATCATACATTAATGTATTGCATCTAGCAACATAGTTTCTGTGACAATTAATATCGATACGCCTTTAGCGACGAAGTATAAAGCAGCGGTGATGTTTCCTTCAGAATTAATGATTCTGTCTGCCGATACAATAGGAAAGTGTTGGTTCCGTTTTGACGTGCTAAGAAGTGTGTGCAAATATTAAACATAGACGTTTTAAAGGGATTACCCATCATCCTGATTCTGAAATGTTCCCACACATGACTTTTTTTTATTGTTACAGAACAGCATGCCCTTTCAAACTTACCACTGTAATTGTTTTATCAAAAACAAGAAATGTTGAAAATGCCCTCTTATTACTTGGAGTCTATGTATTAGTCGTGTGAAAATGCCCTCTTATTACTTGGAGTCTAAGTATTAGTCGTGTGCTTATCTTCCAAGTTTAAAAAAGGATTACACTATAGAAACTTGTATATACTGCGTTCGTGCGTTTTAGGCAGTCTTCTTTTGGCATCACTTAATACTGATTCTAAAATGTTCCCACACATGACATTTTTTAGTGTTACAGAACAGCATACCCATACAAATGTACCACTGTGATTGTTTTATCAAAAGCAAGAAGAGATGTTAGAGACAACATTGATCAACTTCGAAATTATTTTTAACGGTTATTCTTAAATCGAGTTGGAAATTCTATGGCAATTATATCCATTATAATTGAAAATGAGCTCTATATATTTAAGGTGAAATACTCCAAATAAAAGAAAAACATCGTTTATATTATTGTCCAATAAAAAGATTGCAAAGGAGTATAAAGGTTGGGGAAGGAACACATATTGCGATACACTGAGTACAACGGGGTTGATGAAACTTATTTTTTTTAATAACTGTGTTGATTTTCTGACTTTTAAATGCGTTTGCACTATTAAGTATGTACGCATTTTTAATTATGTAGTGTTTTGCAACTTTTGAAGACGCTTGGGCAATCCCTTTAATTCAATGTTACTCTAATCCATTCTCTAGCAAAAAGGTTTTATGTTGATTTTTGTATTTGATATGTACTGTCTTTAGTTGTGGAGAGTATTAGTCGTCTGCTGATCTTGAAAGTTTAAAAAAACTTACACTATGGAAATTGGTATATACTGCGTTCCTGCTTTTAGGCAGTATTCGTATGGTATCAGTAAACTCTACATTCTGAAATGTTGTTTAGACGAACACGGTATGTTCTGTCAACAGCTATCTGATTATGTATATATACGTAAAATTTAATAGCTTGGTTAATTGATGCATTTAAGGACTGAGCAATGATAATACAAGAGAGGTTGAAAAACACACTCGTTATTGCTGACGCTAATGTAAACCTTATTTTTCATTCATATGCAAATGAGAAGGAATTAGGCTACCGTACCTAGTAACCTTAATGCTGTACTTTTCATCAACAGATTTAAGCCAAAAAAAAAATCAGTCTACACTTCCACTTCGTGCATTTTAAAATAATCAGAAATTAACTCATTATAAAGAAAAGGGATATGAAGTTAAATCATTAATATCTATATCTTAATTACAAGGTTAGCTTTATAAATAAACCCGTTCGTAGTAAGACGATACCAATTCACATCTAATGATGACAAGAATATATAGTAATTTTATATAGTTTTAATTTCAAATCATGACTTAATGTCAGTCACGAATTACATGTACAGCTGATTTTGTCCTGGATCAATATACACAATATACATAATTGAATTCAGTATAAACACGACCCTTGTCATATGCATGAGATATTTTTCTTTTAACATAAGCTTCACCAAATATGTAAATTGATGATTTCATGCTGCTTCTTAGCCAATTTAGAACATCTTTTACTCGTTGTATGACAAAAATGTTCTGGTAGCCTAGTACTACCAACCGTTAATGGAATGTAGATTGAAGCGTGATTTCACAAGTTAAGTGTTGTGATAAGTGTCTGTTACAACCACTTAAAATATAAAGAGAAGAAAAACAATATAAAGAAAACCCTTGGAACATTATGTTTAAGACTGTTCAAAATGATTCCCATGATGTTGTAACTTAATGTGTAATGTAGGTACTTCGAGTTACCCTTGAGAAATTCCATTTTGTTGCTTAAATATGTAAAGTATTTATACATCTATAGGAATAATACAGCTGTCAAATTAGTTTTTGTAAACAACAGTTAGTTCTATATACTGTACAGTGTTTAGTTCTTTTCAAAAGTCACCAATGATAAACTTATTGCCTAATGTCCAAAACTTTTAGCATTTTGACTTTACCTTTGTATTTTATAAAACGTGTACGAATCGGACTAACTTCAAGTTGAATGTAGATATAAAGAACCTAATGTAAAAGTATCTGGACTTTCAATCTTGTCTATATAAAATGCAAATGTAATATTCCCTATTATTGTTTAATATAATATAGTATAACTAAATTACGACACTTTAAAATAAGGGAAGCAAGATTAATTGACTTTGTGACATAATAATGCAGTGAAAAAACACAGTTCAAATTTGATATATTGTACCTTTTTATACATGTTCATTTAACCTCGCAAAATAATCGTTGATGCATCCATATACATAACAGTATTCATATTTAACCAATTTACATATACAAGCAACAGTCAATTAAGGACATCTTTATATGAATATTACATATTTAATATAGACAAGCTTTTAGCGTCACAGTATGAAGTACTAGCATGTCAAGCTTATCATAAACAAAACACATAAATGTTAGTTCAGTCTCGAAAGACTATCTACAGCTCGGCTTAAACTTTGTCATATGCCTAACATATTTGTTTTAAAACATAAGCTTAAGAAAATATGTAAGTTGATGATTTCATGCTGCTTCTTAGCCTATTTATAACATCTTTAACTTGTTGTTTGGCAAAATGTTTTTAGAAGCTTTATACTGCCAACCGATAATGGAATGTATATTGAAGGTTATATTCGCGGTGTAGAATAATGTGTAGCAAACCAACTTGAAAACTATGAAAATAAATGTTATAAAAAAGACCTTGAAACATAATGTTCTTTATTTTTTTAAATATTCTTATGATGATTTATTTTAATATGTAGGTACTTGAATTTCCCTTTGGAATTTATTGTTTCTGCTGAATTAAATATGCAATATATGTATGCACGTATACAATGTGTATGCCAATAAAAAACGCACGATTAGTTTGTGTGTTTTTCTCAGAGAACTAGGTACATGTAATAAAAACAATTATCAACTGTTATAATATTATAATGTCAGCTTTAAACAGCTTTTTGTTTCGTAAAATGTGAACGTTTAATTCTGAAGTTATTACAAGTTCTGTGTAGCCCTTAAAAATGAGTTGGTCCGATTTCATGATCTCAATTCCATGATCAATAACCAAAAGTAGGTGGCAATCAAAACATTATTGACAAGTTACTTCATCTCCAGATGAAAACCTCATTAAAAGTATCCAATCAAGACAATAAGAATGTCAGAATAACTTTTACAATTGTAAGAAGTAATAAGTTCATTTGTTTTCTCTCAAACATTTCATGCCCAAAGTTTCCACAATTTTTAATGCTAATTCAGCATGTTGAGGAAAAATAACTTAAGCAGTAGATGCGATGTGCATTCAGAAAATCACTCCTTGAATTAGTCGAGAGGATACATTAATTTTGAAAAGTACATACAGGTGTGTAGCTACATTTATTGTATCATTATGTGTGTTTATACGCAATTATTAATAAAGTCGTTTAATCTTGTTTATTTCAGGAGAGACATCAGTATTCGAAAGTAATGGAGAATGGGATATGGTTGGCCTTTCACAATGCAATAAAATGGAATATTACCCCGATAGTGTTAAACCAAAAACTGATGTTACGTTCCAAATAATATTCAGTCGACGTGCGCAATATTACATGTTTAACCTTATGATGCCTTCATTACTGATTACATTGCTGGCGTCATTAGCCTTCCTACTCCCACCACAGTCACAAGGCAAAGTCAATCTAGGGGTGACATTTCTGCTTTCAATGACTGTCTTTCTGAAGATTGTTGCAGAAAATATACCACCAACAAATACTGTGCCTGTTATAGGTAGGTATCTTTTTTAGGTTATACGTCGCCAGATGTTTTGACCGAAGTAATAGATCTGACTAGAAATAACTAAATAATAAGAACACCGTTGTATTTATACAGCAGCTAAAATTATTTTTCGATTAAAGTGATTCTAACATGACAACTGCTATTAACCATAACCATGAGAAGTTTTTGCCTTGTAAAAATGTCTAGTGACTTCTAGCCTAATTGCGTAATAAAGAAACGAACAAAGCTACGAAAACAAACTCAGATGTAATGGACATATAGATAGAGAGTAACCAATGCCAAAGAAAGTCTAAAAGTCATATTCCGATTGGTACCCATTTAAAAACTAAATTGTGAAGAAACAAGATTTTTAATTTATACACAGGAAAAAAGCAGGGGTACTTTTACGAAATCTGATAAGAGGTGATAGTTGTTGCTACGATCCCTACAGTCAAACGACTTCTCTGTAAATGACAATGAACTCAACTCTGCATTCTAAAATGGACAAATTGAGTTTGGTAGGGGTTTTCTTGGACGAATATTGCAGTGCGACGTGCTCAAAATAGAACACCTATAGGAATAATTTTTATGTCAGAGACACTTTTTATTGGCAGAGATAGAGTAGCACAATACAAGATGCCACAAAAAAATCAATGGTGATTCTTCGATACTATTATTTTGCTGATTTTGTCGAACTTTCACTACATTTCCTACATTTAAATTGATCTTTTAGTAGTAAAACATACATGATTTGTTATGCCATCACAAGTAAAAAAATTAAACAGATAATGCTGTTAGATTGTTTTGGTTATTTAAGTTCCTTAGGACAATTAATTGATTGGTTGATCCTTTAAAAATATATTTCTTTTTCTTTTTTTCCTTTATTACTCAAAACAGCTTTAGTGGAATTGTGGTTTTCTTGTAATAGCTTATTTTTTATAACGGTTATCGTATATTCCTTAATATTGCACGAATGAATCTCATTAACACATCAAATTCCAGTAAAATGTTCCAAGTTTTATAACATTTTATTAATGGAATATTTCATATGTGTTCGAACATGATTTGAATGACCTCCAAACTCCTCAGATCCAACCCCAATTAGGGGGCTTGGGAAAATGCAAGATACAGTACAGAACATAACAGTACCTGTCATGGAGGAAAAAACATTACCGGAATTCATTAATTTAATGATATTGACGCGATTAACAAAAATCATCAGGCATGAGTATGAAAATTCATTTTGTCACGGATTGATGATAATGGAAAGATTAATGTGATTTTTTGATTGCATTAGTGCAAGTTTTAAATCCATAGTTAGGTCACGTTCTGTTTTGTTGCATTTGAAATTATTCAACTTGAGAGAATTCAGTGGAAGAATTCATCAATTTGGATATGTGAAAGTCATAACATTTGATTTGTTTAAGGAATGTGTGTATCGCGATGTGTGTAGTACCATAAATATGTCAAGAGCTTTCAAGTTACAATGAAAAAGGCACAGAATTTTGATTTATATAATTTACAAGTAAAATATTCTACTATATCGTAACATGCTTTGCCGAAATATAGTAACTTTTGGTGTGCTGCAACACATTCACTGGAATTGATTTTCAAATAGTCTAACAATGATATAATCTAGAGCTAATTTAGGTACATACAAAAGGGTGTTTTAAACCAAACACGCGATATTTTTTTATTGAAATGGACAGTCACAGTGCATCAAAACGAAAGTAGAAAAAACGCCGTTTTATTCAAAGAATTCGGTGTAATAATACGGCTTGGCGCCCAAAGACATTCGCTCGCCCGAGTGACATTCGGTCACCCTACCAAGACAACTTTACTCCAACGGAAAGCGACTTTCGCTTAACAAGTTTCACGACATTCGCTACACTTCAGATTGAAGTGAAGCGAAGATCGCTCCAAATATTCTTGGGTTTGTTTAATTAATTTTAAATAATCATAGCACTACAACATGCACGAGTGACATTCGCTTTTATCGATTGAAACGATGTTTGCGCAGTGAGAGCGACATTCTCTCTCCGTTTTAGAGAATAAGTCAGAGCGAATATCATGAGAGAATGTCACTCGGCCGAGCAAATGTCTTTGGACGTCAAGCCTAATTAAGGTCCTCTGGAATCAATGTCCGCTTTTCATAGATCATAACGGAATAAAGCGTGAACTAATGTTGCGTGACAGTTTGTAGCCTATGCTTTACCATGTTCACTGTACGACCCTGACAGAAAGATCAGGGGCTGTGAGTTCTTTTACACTGGTGTTTGTTGCTTCAAATGTTAATATGTCTTTTAAGGCATATTAGTTGTTGCGTAATGATTACGTTACTCATTATAAATATCAAATATATTGATTCGAGTTGATTTTTGTAGAAATACCAGACAGTGTTAAATTGTAAATATTTACAATGCATATCTTAAAAGCAATTAACATTTGGAAAATGTTTCAGCAACACAATTGTTAAAAAGAATGAATATATTTCTACGTATAAGACGTGTATATGCTAACTTACTGAAATTGTGAGAGGAAGTAAACAATATTTGCATACCAATTTTAAAGCAATAAATTTAAATATACATTGTGCGTATAAATGCATAAAAATACAGGCATATACAACATGCATGCACACAGTACCACATAATGATCTTAGTATAAATAATACATTTTAAATAAAAAAGCATTTTATTTATAACAAAAGTATCACATGTATAATACACCATATATAATTGACATACTCCCGCCGTTGATGGGGTAAATCCACAAAATCGGACGGGGAACAGAACTCAGAGCGAGATCAAGTAGGGTAATTATCATACTTGGTCCCGTTTTGAGTTCAGATTCCCCGCCCGATTATGTGGATTTACCCAATCATCGGCGGGAGTATGTCAATTATGGATATGGTCTATAGTGTCTGAAAAATTGACATAATTCATTCTTATCATTTCTCTATTTTTTCATATATTTTCTATCTGCTACACAGGTCAGTTCTTCGCCTGTTCAATGTTGCTGGTTTCGATGTCACTGGTGCTAAATGCTGTTGTTGTCACGGTATTTTCAAAAGGACACAGCGGTGAACCTGTTCCCATGTGGCTTAGGACATTCACGATACACATTCTTGCGCCTATGGTTCGTGTCAAAACCGGAGACATATCGAAAAGTGGTCCAAGGTCGCGTAGACGTGTTAAAAACAAAAACAAATCTAGGGGCTTCTTCAGCTCATCTAGTGAAATAGAATTTGAACGAGTTCCTAACGGAAGCACCTCGGATAAAAGTTTTATGGAATTTACACCGAATACGGGTATGCATCGATTAGAATCTGTAGCAATGGAATTGCGAAGAGTTAACAATATTCTCGCGAGTGTTGGAACTTCACATATGCAAGGAACAGTACCAAAAACGCCTGAGGAAAAACAGAATGAGAAAGCTTGGGTGGTGACAGCACGTGTACTAGACAGAGCGTTTCTTATTATTTACTTGATAGGAAATGCCTTATCTTTGTTGATGTTTGTATTCCAAATTCTGCACATTGGTGTTCCAGATATTGAAGACAGATTGTGTCGCGATTAAACAAACATTTAAAATCGACAATAAACAATAATGATCTTAAATGTAAATATTTTTATACTGAGGTTTGTAAATTTTATGTATCATATTGTATAAAATGGAAACACAACAACATGGTGCTGTTTATGGAATGTTGATAATGTATATTATGTAAAACATACCTTTTTATTTATTATTATCCAAGAATGTTAATTAAGCTAATTAAAACAATATAATAATAATAATACAACTGTATTCTCAAGATAACATGATTTTATACATGTATTAACGTCAATTATCATATTATTTTAGTGCTAACAAATATTCGTTGGTTATTAATTGGCTTTTTAAGAAATTATTATAAAACCCCTTTACCCTCGTCTATCCAAGCCTTTTTTGTAACAAGTCTAACCAAGGGGTTGTTACAACCCCCCCCCCCACACTTATTTTTTGGAACGGAACCCCCTATGAACTTGGTTCAATAGATAGGTATGGTCCTCTCCTATCAAACGATATCAAGATCACAAAAAGCCAAGGCGTAATTATGACGTCATTAAGTCTTTCAGGTTGAAAATCGGAATTTTGGCAACATTGGCACCAAAATCATTTTTTTTTCTAAATAACGGAATTTCATCGGGGTTGTTGCAAATAAAGAAGGGAAATGATAATTCTAATAAGCACTGCAAGGTTCAGCCTCATAGCATGCATATATGTTTCAAAATGGCGATTTAAAATTATCAAAAATGTCACCGGGTTGCAGCAACTCCCCTACTACACCCCAACTTTGACGGCTACCCTAACCCCACCTTAGGTGATACCCCTAATTTTCTCATCAAAATGACTCCAAAGGATGTAAAATTGATTACCCAAATGTCTTGGGTCGGCTGCTTTTGCGTGTTTATCCTGCGGGGAAAAAACCTTAGGGGGTTGCAAGCACTCACCCACCCTTGGTTAGACGAGGGTTTAAAGACGATATAATGGTGTTCTCTATTTTTGCCAACGTTACCTTGCGATAAATCCTAAACTAAATAAATAAACTGTTACCTCTAATGATGACAAAAAATAAGAGAACTGAAATTTATTATCATTTAGCTAGCTAT
>JXSR01S051513.1:103452-121891 GCA_000969725.1 Ophiothrix spiculata
CCAAATTTGACAATTTACAAAAAAGGTCCACAAAAATTCACTAAATGACCACCTAAAGCACCAAAACAAGCAAATGTAGGTCGTTTTTGTAAAAGATACTTCACAAAATGCTTGGAAGACTGCTAAAAAACTACTAAAATTATTTTAGGGTCGACCAAAACGAAATTTTTTCCTCCAAAAGGTCCACTTTTTGAAAATCCGCACCCCCCTTGAAAAAAATCCTGGCTACGGGCCTGGCTCTACTGTATAAGGTGAAAGAAGTATTTCCTCTTTAAGGCTGTGTCACACATCACCGTACCGTGCGAATAACGTACTAATAACGTACACTATTTGGTAATCGATATACATGTATTTCAATGACCAAACCAGTCTACGTTATTAGTTCGTTATTCGTACGTTTCGTAATGTGTGACAGAGCCTTTATAAACACAGAGAAATTTGATATGCCTTCTAACCCAGGGGGAACGCTCCAATGTTAATGTGGTACTCATGCTCGTCTGACAGAGCGCCTTAAAATTGTACCCTTATTGGCGTAATTGTTGAGTGAAAAATACACCCCTAAATGGCGCAAAATCATGTAAATCGCACTCCAAACGACATGACGATGTACGATTGTAATACCCTTTTCTCTGAATTAAAGCGTATACAATAATTGAAAAATTTCAATCATTTACATTGAGTCATGCTCAGTTTCTCTTGTTTTTAGGCAATTTTCTGCGGAACATGTACATCGCAATACTCAACCGAGTGACATAAAGTGAAAAGAGACCCTTAGTGGCGGAGGTAGCAGTACCTAATAACCCTAAATGGCGTAAATTGTTCTAAAAACTACCCCTTTTTTCACAAATGTAGACGCCATTGGTGGGTCAAAATAGGACACTTTTATGTCATTTTTATAATGACCGTGAGTACCAATTGTCATTCAGAGCGGTCCCCGGCCCGAGCCTTCTAATTTGTTGTGTATTTTTCATACGGACTTTTGTACTTTATGAACTTTTTATGCAGTATACATTTTTAATATTGCCAATGATTAAAAGTTTAGTCTTGTCCCCCGCCATATAGAGTTGCAAAGCTCTTAAAACCCCTGGCATTTGTTAGTTGTGTGATGGGACAAATATCTAAAACTTATTACTGTATATATGGCATGATTTTATTAATTGCAATACATTGACACAGTATTTATTGTTTATGGGTATAAGCTTGAGACCATTTACTCAAGTCTACACATTAATGATTGGCCTATGCATCGATTATGTTTATTGCAACAACGCAAGGGCATAAAATTATTGGCGATGTGACAGTGGCGAACATTAATGTTGCATTGATTTATTGCTGAAACTTGTGCGTCGTTCTAACGAAATATTTCAGATAAACCTTACAGTGGACCATTTGATTTTGTATCGCTGATGTTCTTCCAGATTTGTTAAGGTTCGTAACAAGAAGGGGGCTAAGGAGAAGAGTCAAGCGTCCCAAAAACATGTCACCAAAATCTTCAAATGCTTTATCATTGCATTTCTCGAGCATTCCAAATGAATCATATATGTAATGACTCACCCCGAAAGGGGGGACTTTGGAGACGATACCAATTTTGAGTTTATCATTTCATCTGTTACAACATTTTCTAAGCTTTAAAATGACACCTTATTTGTTGAAATTGGTCAAGGCGATCAAATTTTACAACAGAAAATCTGCTGGAAATTCTTATTATTCTCTTTATTTTTCGCTGCCTATTTTCATCAGTTTCTCGAAATATGCTCTTGCGCAAAGTCCCCCTTTTCGGGGTGGGTCATCACATATATTATGTGAATGCATCAAAAAGCATGGGTTGCAATAGGTTGGTCCTGGTTGGATTCAATTTCCTAAAAGTGCATTTAGTGATTGTCTTGTAATTTGATGATTCAAAAGTGTACTAGTTTTAGTCCAAAGCCAAATTAATTATTTAATACATTAATTTTGTACTGTTCCAAGACAAATGAAATATTCATTTTATTTTAACAATCCATTTTATTAATGTGTAATTATATCATTTAACGGATTACCTTTAAAGATTGATGCGATGTCTAGTTTTAATGAGGAATCCACTTGGCGAAGTAGATGACATGAGATAATCTCCTTAGTATTTCTTCATTCATTTAAGTGTCTTATTATAACCATCGTATACGCTCTAGAAACCAGCAAAGATGAAGCATGCTGGGTTTTCAACAGCTTTAAAGGTTGTTATTAATTGAGTTCTACTATAAGAAAAGCCTCGAATGCAAATTTAAAATCTAAAATTGACAGCATGTTATTATGATTTATATTATGTTAATTATAGACAGGGACATTTAAGGACGGGGTGGTGGTATAGTATGGTCAAACAGTTATACACATCTTTTTTCTGAAAGACTGATTTCAAAACAACTATCCAAGTGCATTCTATATGTATAATTATCTCCACATTTAATAAAATACTGTAATATTTGATACTATCCACACAAACACAAATTGGGAAAAACCCCGTTGCATTTTCTATGACGTCACAAAATATGATCAACATAATTTCTCGTATAGGGGCTTGCATATAACTTAAGGATCAAAACATTCTGGAAGCTTAGAGATAACCAATTGTAATGCGTATGACTTTAACCATACGTTAACTAAAAATAACGACTTTAAAGGAGCATGGTCCGATTGCTTCATTAAAAAAAAACCTGTTATTTTTGGTACCCAAATATTGCTCATGTTTGTCTCACGACCGATGTGAAATTCCACGGCTGAATTATATTCCGCTTTAAAATATATAAAGGTGTCTAATAATTGTAACCAAAATCATAGGCTCTAAAATACAAAAATGCCAGTAAAAGAAAAACGGTTCAGATGAACTCTAAAACGTATACCTCTTTAAAGACCATCTTTCAAATGACATTTAACTAGATTTTTAAAAGTCCTTCAATGAGTAATCAAAAGAAGCCTATCAATTGACTCATATTCCTTCATTTTATGGTGTTATTGTTTAAAGGTTTAAATGAGCAAACAACTGCCATTATGGTTCCAAGCAGCGATTCCACGCAGCTATTATAGTCATCTGAAACAAACCTTTTCATTCTGGGCGGGACCAAATTGCACCGTGTGTGAACAACAAACCAATCAAATTGATCATCAAGTCACGCAGCAACAGAACTTTCAAATCACGCGAGCTCACGAGTATCGCGTGAGTTGCGTGTGAACTTTAACCTCAGCGCACAAGACGCGTAAAAGTGAAAAGGTTTTCTTCACGCGACTATAATTACGATTGTTATTGTTTCGCATGAAATGATGTGTTGTTGGCCAAAAGCTGCAATCAGAGTCTTATTGTAAAGCCCAAAGTTTTGAACATTGTTTGTTTGTTTTGCTTATTTCGATTCTTCAGATCATGAATTTTAAAATTTACATAAAAAGTGAAAATTATAGTTATAAGTGCTAATTTGCCAAGATTATACATTAAAGTATAGGAAAATAACAGATAGTAACTCAACATGCAATATTAGTTTCACGCTTTATTCATTTAATAACAGTCTATGGAAGGCGGACCTGGATTGCCGCAAACAAAACCTGCATTAGGATAAAATTTAAATAACTGAAAATATACTAGATGATATAATGTTACTTACATTGAATGTTAACATAGCTTATTTTGACAATATGGATATTTTGGTGTCGTTCTGCAATATTAGGTTAGGCGTTACTTGAAAGATAGAAAGCAATATACAATTTAACATAAGTTCCTAGGGGCCTTTATTTAAACACCCTTTTCATATGAATTATACGTTAAAAGTCTAGCCAATGATAAAGTATATACGAAGGACCGAAATATATACATGAACATTCTCAATCGGATGAGCTGGTTCAAAATTGCGGCTGAAAACGTTTTTCTCCAAGGAACTTTCGCATAAAATTATGCTCAAGTTTATTGCATAATTACAATTTGGAAAACAAAATATTCAAAACAATATGAATCAAAATTTAGGATTTCTTGATAAGTATATAATACTACATCAGTGTTTAAATTATTAAATACAGATCATTTTAGGGGAACTCGTTTCAGCCATTTCAATACACGAGTTAATATTTTTGTAAACTTACTTTTCTTTATCAATCAAACTGGTTTTCTTAATTACATTATGTATAGGGTAAGACATTGTGACTTATTCATCATATTCAATATACCAATTGTAACATTATTTCTATATTTCAGATATTTATCTACCTGTCTAAACTGTAATTTGAAAGAAAAATTGGTCTGCAACATGAAAATTGATTATAGCCATTAACTTGGTTATATTTAAGACAATTTTAATTTGAAATTTGCAGACATATTATAATGGCCTGAACATGATGAATATTGGTGCATTGATTATAAAGTAGTTTGTGAAAGTTTGTGGAAGTACACAGTAGATCAAGTTGGATTAACAAATAAAACATTTAGCCTGGTCTATTGATCTTTCTGCTTAGCTGAATTTATAAGATGGCTATATTTAAGATATTTTGAATAAGTGATCAGGAAAAACCCTGTGAAGTGTGTAAATATTTTTCCAAATATGTTTTAATTAAAAATTGTGCATTCACAAAATATGACATGCCCGTTGTTTTAATGCAACGTAAAAAATAAAAAAGCACAGTATTTACGAACCTTGCGTTTCTATCTAATTTTATCACATTAATATACAGTCTTTTATAAGCCCGTATACTTCATCAAGACTGTAAATTAAATTTAAAAAAAAAATAGCTAAAGATGTCATGAGAAACCCACTTCACTAACTCGATGACATAAGATAATCTGCCTACAATATAGCGTTTTCCGGTTTGGTGTGCTACGTGCCGCGAAACACTTCCTTTAGCTTGAGCCCGAGCAACGTGAAAATAACCCAACGAAGATATACATCTACCCTCGTTGCATGATGGCAGTTCTGTTCGTTTTGATCGATCAAACTGTTCACAATTCTTAAAACGACATTATAGCATTATTGAACCGTGTAAGGCCAAATTAAAAAACAAGTTTGTTTCTGGTAACACGCGCGCGTTTCTGTTTAGTTACATATTTCCCGCATATTTTTTTTTTTTGATATTTCGTATCAAAAAAAAAAAAAATTAAAAAAAAACACCAAATTCTGTAAAAAGCTTACTGGAGACTTGCGTAAAAACAAACGAACACCAATTCAGGTACTCTCACCCTATCAATTAGTCGGCAATTAATTGTTCATAATGTCTGGAGATACAGGACAATACTCATATTTAGGTAAGATTACATGGATACTCAATACCTATTACAATAACAAAGGCTACAGTTACATATAAAGCCTTTATGGATATTAATGATATTAATAAATAATATTTTAAAAAAAGAGCATTGTTTTAATGTGTTTTTTTCCTGGGAATCCTGCATTTTTTGTATTAAAAAAAAGGAAAACCGTACATCGTATTACATTTTCGAAAAGTAAAAAATAAACAATAAAAAGCCGCATACCGCATTTACTTTTTCAAGCATGTTACCAGAAACAAACTTGTTTTTTTTTTGGCCTAAGCTGTAAATTGTTAAAGCATGTCACGTAAAGAATATGTTAATCCACATATTGTTGTTTCGCTTTGAAATGTGTATAAATGGCATATATATCTGCTTCAATTTTAAAATGAAAGTGTTTAACATACGGATAACTACATTCTATTTAATACAATTAAATATCATTTACTTATCAGTTATACTCAAATCATAACCACAACCATATTTTTATAAATTGAGGGGCGTTGAAGGATCATTTTATGTTTTGCTTCCAAGTATTTTCTTGGCGCAGTCAAACGTGACCAAGACATTCTATCACCTGCTTATCACTGTACTACATTCCATATCCATATGACCACTCAACTTGAGTAGTGCGGTGACCTTGACCCATACCCAGGCGTTGTCAAATTGAATTTGACCTCAACATCACGTGTTTTGACCCGTTTGTGATGTTGCCCCTTTTATGATTTTATGTCATATAACTCACAAGTTTGCGACAGAACACTTTTCAAGATACTGATGAAAATATCAGCGAAAAATAAAGACAATAATAAGAATTTCCAGCAGATTTTCTGTTGTAAATTTTGATCGCTTTGATCAATTTCAACAAATAAGGTGACGTTTTAAAGCTTAGAAAATGCTGTAACAGATGAAATGATGAAATCAAAATTGAAATCATCTGCAAAGGGGTGAGCCATAACTTAACTGACATAAAACTGGTTTTAAGATATGAGCTCCTGTATGCAAAATAGTATTGGGTTTATATTATGTAAATGTTATTGTATACTAAAGTTAATCAATTATGGTGATTAAGAAGGCTCTTTCGATTATTGATTTTCTGTTATCAATAATCATTTTTTTGCAGTTAAGTACTTCTTCCTCTACAATCATGGTCGCCAGTCAAAAATTGTAATTGTCTCAAACAACCTAAAACTATATATATATTTGGAATGTACAAAAAAAAAAAAAAAAAAACATGACATGTCATTCGTACAAATTGGGCCTTGTTGAAAATTTGACCTCATTTGACCCCTGATCGATTGTTGTCTCCTATCTAATTAACACAACCGTTAAGGTACATAAAAGTATATATATTTGTAATCTACATGACATGAAGATTAATTTGCTATGTTACTCGACGTGTTTTGAGCATTTTGACCCAAATTTACTCAAGCGTGACGACCCCTTACGAAAGGGTCAACCACCCCAAAATTTGTCAAAATATTTTCTGTCATACAGGGAACTTGAAACTACCAATAACTCAAATTCGTCAAAATTGCACTTACGTACTTCTTGCACTACACTCTTATTATTACACATAAATTTATTATCTGGTTTTATAATAAGTTCAAACATTACATTTTAAAGATATAAGTAAGTCTGTCTTTGGTGTGTATGAAACGCCTCAAGCCATTGGTAATATGTTATAATTTGTTCAAACCTGAAAACACATCACTAACGCATGCATCACTTGAGTGCATATATAATGATTTTTTTTTTGGTTATTTTATACTGTATAAATTAACTTGGATCTATTTCAAGAAACCAACCAGTTATGTTATTCATAATGATGATGGTTGCTACTTTCTGAGTGAATTACATTATCGTTTGATATGCTTATCAAAATAGTCAATTTCCATATAAAAACAAATTTCAGCTGGATTTGATCAATCTAATTTACATGTGGATATTACATAGTGACAGAATTTAAAGAAGTCCGATTTTTTCAATTTGTTATGAAATTGTTCGAGATTCTGTTGCTTTATTTCTGTTTTTTTCATGTACCGTGTTCAAAAAAAATGTATATGGAAATATGAGTTTTTATGATAGCCATAAAATGTATACGCAAATGTGCTCATAAAAGATCAACATACTTGCACCGATCCAGGTGATATTTAATACCCTTTAATAGTGTGACCTTATATATAAAATACAGAAAACTGCATTTATAAAATCAAACCGTGCATCTGTAAAACATCTTGTTTTATTTCCACATAGTTTGCATCACAAATTATTAAGTGATTAAGCAGTTATATCTCAACAATTTTATTTCAAAGTTCCATTACACACTTTGAAAAATGTATATTGACATTCCACAAATTGTAACCAAAAATACCAAAATAAGGGTATTACAAACCCCACGCTAGTCTAGCTAATTTCAGAACAGTCATGCAAAGTCATTTAACCTGCATATATCATCAAGACTGAAAATTAAATTTATAAACATAGCTCAGGATGTCATGTAAAAACCACTTCACTAACTCGATGACATAAGATAATCTACCTACCATATAGCGTTTTCCGGTTTGGTGTGCTTCGTGCCGCGAAACACTTCCTTTAGCTTGAGCCCGGGAAACATGTAAAGAACCCGATATTTAACGGAGGTGTACATATACTCTCGTCTTTTGACGTCAGTACTGTTCTTAATCGATAGATCACATTTAAACAATTCTTAAAATTACTGACAGCATATTTTAAAGCATGACCATTTATAAGCATGCCATAGTGCGTTGCAACAATAAAATTACATCCTTTTTTATATTGATATTGAACTTTAAAATTCGAAATAACATGACATATTTGCTTTCTTATTTCCTTGGATAGGGTCAATGAACGAAGTAATGACAAATCCATTCACGTGGCCTCCACTGACAAGATTATTGCATTCATTAGGCTTGTTCAAATCCTTGGTTTACGAATTGTTATCAAGTTATTTTGCTCAGCTTTTGTAAAATTAACATATGTGTAAATTCTGATACCTTTTCATTGCGTCCATTAGTTCATGTAAGCATGTTGTGAGGTGTATTCATGTTTACAAAACATTAAGATGTTAGATGGTTTTATATATATAAAAAAAATGTATTTTATAGTATATAGGGCTTTATCAGTTCATCATAAATATTACAAACCCAAAATAGAATAAGAATAAAGGACGTTTAAAAGCATTAATATAACACCTATATCCCAGTTTTTACTAATTATTTTTTTCAGATCCACCGTTTCGCGCGCGAATATTTAATACGTCTCTGAAAAGGTTTTGCTGAAAAATTTACAAGTGTTATGATATGAAAAAAATGTGAGCAAAATTATGTCAACGCACTCGGACTGAATTTGGCGTTAATCAACATATTAGCATTTTAAGCAGGTCCCCAGCAATGTAGTTCATGCAAAAGGTAGATATCTTAACATGCCTTACAGGTTAAAACATATCCAAGTTATTTTTTAAAAAGATTCACATAAATTAATATGAATGAATATCGGTTTGCAATAAGCAGCAGAAAATAACACATTATATTCTTCTGTATGAAATGTCAAATGATGCAAACATTAATTGCATAATGATTCTCTCAATTTTAAGTAAATTACGAATTGTGTTATCCGATGGCTAGAGGCGTGCGACACACACACCAAAGTCAGATTCACTTGTCTTCTTGAAATTTAATGCTATATCTAAAACCTTTTTATAATTGAATGATGAATTTAATTGATCATTATTCAAGGCATGAAAGCCAAATTAAAGATCTGATCTATATTAAATTGGCTTGAATATCTATTCCAAATTGCAGGTGTCTTTGGCGGGTCTTTTCTTTATTGCATGTTTAAAAAGAGTATTAATATATTAGTACACGGTTGCTCATATAGTTGGAATAAAATATTTTTACTACTTTTTTATTAAAAGGTCGATTTATGAGGAAAATATATTGAGACTAATGTTGCTTTTGGTCAGATTTCATAGTAATCTAGTTGGGTGTGAAATCAAAGCTCCGAATGTGATCAATTTTCTCATGTATCGTTAGATAGCAACAACACAAATGGGTCGAAAAACGAGATTCTTACCTCAAATTAGGTTTGACAACACCTTTGTCAAGGTCACTTTACTATTCAAGTTGAGTGGTCATATTGAATATTTTAAGCAGGTGATCACGCTTGACTGCGCCAAGAAAATGCTTGGAAGCAAATCATAAATTGATCCTTCAACGCCCCTCAATTTACAATAGACCTAGTAGAATCACGGGTAGCGAGCTCAGCGAGTCGTGAGAGCGTCGCTCGCTGCCCGTCGTCCTGATCCTGCTTGACGGATTCTACACTGTTCGTAACTGTGCGTACGAAGTACTGTGACCATTATAATAGTCCTAACTCTTAATTGCATAAGGGGTACTATGTTACCCAATATTTGTTTTTTTCGGTTCTCTCATTTTAACGCCGCGATATGTTCTAATTTTTGTAATTGCCTAAATATATAGTAGTTGTGCTGCTTCTGGCTAAAAAAATGAGCACGACCGCGTCTTTTTTGAGCTGTTTCAACAATGTCAATGTATTCATGATCGCCTAATTTGAGCAAAATTCCATTGGAAAATTACCTCGGGAAGTTCTTTTTCTTTCTTTAAAATTTGGGTAAAATCGAGATGTCGCGAAACGTAAAATCGGTTATGTTATTGTTATTAGTGTAAATGTGTTAAGTTTATAAAAAAAATCCCCCCCCCCCCGTAGGCAGTAATGAAGGTGCGTGGCACCTTATGCATTTAAGCGATAAAGTTGTGTTTCTATTCAGGAAACCAGAAATTAAACCAGCAAATAAAATCATTAGACTATAATATGAAGAATAATAAATCCACGATCATGTTTTCGATTTTCCCCCCATTAATTTAAGACATATATCCAGAAAGCATAAAGGTACATGCTTTTGACATAATATTATTTTGACTACAAACGCGAAAATCTCTGAAATACCGTAAACCGGGGTGACTTTGAATACTTTCAATTGGTCAAATTAATCAGCCATTATCTCACTTATCCTTGATGATATAATGTTTTTAATGAAAGATTGAAAAGGTGATACTATAAACAATGTTACATCTTAGAGACACTTCCGTAGATGCTGCCAATTGTTTTTTATAGCCTTAGTAATGTGTTGCCAAATTTATAGCAATTTCATAGGTTAATATAATATGTGACCCATTATATCGAAAGGTAATAAGGGTCCCAAAATTAAAATTGATGTGTTGGTCTCATCTGAAAGAGTATATTTTAAGCTTTAAAATGACACCTTGCTTTTGGTTATTGGATGTTCGATTACAAAGTTACAGCCAAATTGGTAAAAGGTATCGGGCTGAATATGAAAACTAAAGTTCTGAGAAAATCAAGTTTAACGTTTCTGTACTGGTTAAACGTGAATGGAGAAAGGATTTTTATATCGGTGTTTAAAACATTTGTCTTATGTTTTGGATGTTGGAACCTGATTAATATGATAGAATACACTTCAAAGGTAACGTTTCTGATGAAATTAGAAATTCGACCTTGGAGTCCGGGGCACTGTATTTGTATTATCATTGTATTTTTACGAGCAAAACAATTATACATCTGTGAGATAATGATATTTTATAGTTCTAGGAATGTATTTATCTCACTTTGTTCTAGGAAAAATTTGTCTTGTTCAAAGTCACCCCATGCCGGGGTGACTTTGAACAGCACTTAAAAATTAAAAAAATATGTATTTAACATGACAGCTTCTTCTACAAAAATGTAACACGAGAAAGACCATGCCCTAGGAGGTAATTTAAAAGCAAAATATATCAGAAACTTTTCTATGTTAAAAATAACAAATTTGGCTAAAGCCGTAAAAAGTGTTCAAAGTCACCCGGTTTACGGTATTTATAAGATTTATTAACAGTTTAAATATCAAAAAAGAAGAGGGGAAATGAGTTAGCGATAACTTATTTTTCATGTTCATCTTGTTTTACCCCTTTTTAAGACAAAAGTCCTCATTTCCGATTTTATTAATTTGATACAACTGTAAATGATTTTCAATGTAAGTACAATAACTGTAATCAGACAAACGTAGATTTTCAATTTCTTTCATTTTCTCATTTTCCTTTTCCTTTACCTTTGTTTTCAGAATGAAAATGAACAGACACTTTCATCCGCTGCCTGGCTTACATTGGTAAGTTCGATCCTCAATCATGGCAGAATTATATTATTGAATTAACACGTTCAGTTATGATTAAATTCGGTTCGGTTTCCAATTCAAGACGAAAGCTTTTGAGTCATACGAGAGGGGTTTGACGCAATTGTCTTGCATCATGATGCAGAAACATATTTAGTCATGATTCAAAGATTATGTAATATAGGATATTGAATAATTAAGAATAAAATGCGTCAGGACCTCTATTATTTTAAAGATTACTTAAAATCAGATAGTAATACATTTCTCCTAATATTTTGCGTCATCACTCAAATACATTTCGTCATGGTTCTTGCGTCAAAGCCTTCCGAATGTCGGAAGATGTTTCGTCATATTTTGGTAATAAGGCCTTAGTATTATCTCTAACATTTAAGATAAGCCTGGAACTTTAACCTTTACAGGACAAAACTGTCCTTTTTCCCCTCAAACCCACTATTTACTAATTTATTCCATTACAATCACGGTAAGTAAAGTATTACAATAAACATGTGATCGAGATACCGTGAAATGCCGTAAAGGTTATAGAGGGAGATCGATGTAAGGAGGTTGATTTTTAATTACAGCTAAATTATATGACCTCTTAATCAATTTACAGCTATTTACCACTAATTTATTATTGGTTGCTTTCAAGAGGTAAAATGAATTATGCAGAACTGTTTTTATATACATAGGATATCCAAGTTAAATGTGTAGAATCAAATTTCAGCATATGTATTAATTACCAATTGACCTTGTCCTCTAAAATGCATTTTGTGAGGTCTAACCCCTAGGTTGTTTCCTAACCTCAGAGACAAAAGGAAAGAAAGTATGCAACTATGGGGATGATGCTGTTGTGTAAATACATAAGAAAAGAAAACAGTATACCTAATATGCAATTTCTCCAAAACTTTAAATAATTTGAAGATTAAATTTTTGGATTTATAATAAGAAAAATAAGAGCTTTAAGTTGACATGAAAGAAAACTACTTCCGGTTGAGCCTGTGGGATAAGAATGTGATTGAAACATATACCTTTAACATTGCATATTTAACAAAGATTTTAAAGTTATAAGAGGATGTTGACCGTTTTTTATTATTGTCTTATACATTACTTTTTTCACTTAAACTGCCAATAATGTAAAATAATTACCCCTTATCATTGGAGATATGGCTTTCTTTGATCACCTTTATGAAAAGGGAGATAAAGTATTCTTTCCTTTCTTTCTGTGATTTCAAGCAAAGATAAAAGCATGTTTTTAGAAATCATAAGGCTTCGCCCTCCGATAAAGTGATTTTCCTGTAAAGTTAGTTATGTAAAACAATTTGTTGAGCTTTAATATCTTACCTTGCAACATATTTGTCTTACACCTATGTTATTTCAAAGTTTTGAATAACATCTTGAATGAAACTTGCTAGAAATATACACCATTGATTGCCTTGTTTATACTTTCAGATATGGCAGGATCATTTTCTAAAATGGGATCCAAAGAAATATCATGGGCTTAAGAAGATCAAGATCCCGGCATCAACAATATGGTTGCCTGATATTTATTTCTTTAACAAGTAAGTCTTTAATCACTACCGAGAACGAGTAAGGGCTAATTTTATATAACACTGTGTATAAACATCACACAGGAACTTGTTTGGGCTAGTAGTAATGCGTAGGTGTCACAAAAAATGCTTACATGAAGGAAAATTACCGTTTGCAAAAAAACTATGCAGTTGAAAAATTTCAAATTTACATAACTTTTGATACAAATCTCTGATACATGTTTGCCAAATGTTAAAATCACAGCATAATTGTTTTCTGAGTTATCAACAAAGATATATACCTATGTCAGAAACGTACTTAAAAACAAAAATCAACACAATTGTAAGAATGTTCGTTTATTTAATTTCAACCCTTGTTCAACTCCATGTGATCTTGAAATTGACAAGACCAAAATAGGTTACTTACAAAGTATAGGGTAAAATATTTTCTTTCCATTGATACCAAAATAATGAAAACCAAATAAGCTGTTACGTATTTATGACGTCATAAATTACTTCAGGTTCAACATTAATGTCGAATTCTGATTTTTGGCAAAATTGGCCACTTATTAAAAAATGTCCTATAACAAATTGTCGACCGGAGTTTCCTAATAAATAAAAACAATTATAAGTCAAGCATGTCCTGTAAAATTGCGGTACTTGCAGTATTTTCAACTTTTTGAAAAAAAAAATGCATATTTAATTATCACAAAACGTGTATGTTTATTATTTCGTTGAATTTTTAACAAATGCGTTTGTGACAAATGTTTTTACTTTTGTAACTATAGTTTTTGCACACGGTTGTATTTCTACATGTAACCATTTTTAGGTCACCTGGTAGAAAAGCTTGGTGTTTTCACCGTAAATAATATTTTGTTAAAGGTAGGTATACAAATTTAAGCTTTCATTTGCATACGCTTAGCCAAATTAATGGTACAGGCACAAATTGTGTCTTATATTGGCCCATAGAAACATATAAGATGTTTTTTGTTAACAAAAAAACAAGTAATTTAGCAAGTTTTGTCCATATCTCTTCAATGAAACATATATAGAATGGACGTGAAAATTTACCGGAGTTATGAGAAAAATATTGGCTTTTACGTGATATCAAATTCTCCAATTTTGTTAGTGAAAGTGATCGGAATACGCACCTTCAATACCATTTTTTAAAGCAGGTTTTAATAGACAAAAAACATAGTGGAGCACTTCAAGTATCAAGTGGCGGTTGACCGCCCAGAACCGCCAGTTCAGATTGGTTGCAATTGAAGCCGTCCTAGCCAAATTGGACCAATAAGTATCCCATTATTCAACGATTAACAATTCTATGTGGTTTACAATGCTGCAAGACGATGTATAGGACAATGCATCCAACATTGTCGACATTTAACATAAACGCCATGTTATAAACTAAAAGAAAACCCCTTTATTCTCAATTTGGCCCCACAAGTGTACAGGTGCGCCATTAAAATGTCTTCCCAAAATTTGACCCATAAGTATCCCATTATTTAACGATTAACAATTCAATGTGTTTTACAATGCTGCAAGATGATGTATAGAACAATGCATCCAACATTGTCTACATTTAACATAAACGCAAGGTTATAAACTAAAAGAAAACCCCTTTATTCTCAATTTGGCCCCGCAAGTGTACAGGTGCGCCATTAAAATGTCTTCCCCGGGAGTCTATTTCACTGAATTCATTACATTTCTTTCAATCATCACCAGGTTTCATGTCGACAAGTGTGAGCCGAGCAATTGTTGTTCAGGATAAGACTGTTTTTGATTAGCAATAGCTATGCTACGGCACAGTGTGTACATCTATATACAATACTTGAGCATGTCGTGATTTGTTATGTGTTCCAATTGTCACAGTCAAATTCAAATTACGCGATTATTTTTTCCATAAAATACCAAGAAATCTTATCTGTAAACAGCATTATATTTACAGTATCAGGGATATATAGAAGACAGATTTGAGCTTTGTTTAAGTACATTGCCCTAGCACTTTTGAATATATATTGAGTTATTTACTTATGATATTTTCTCAAGAGAATCAAAATAAATCAGTTGGTATATCTGCATATACTCACACGTCTGTGGCCTCTTTGCATTGAAGCAGCGCCTGCTCAGTCACTTATCTTTTTCCCTGTGCGATTAAAGTTCAATAGGAAAACAAGAATAATAGCCAGTTTTTATTTTACGCAGACTACCAAATGAGATATGATCTTATTCTTCGCAGATGTTTTAATTACTAACTATGAGGTTTGTCTGCCTTCAAAGTAAAACGAAGTATGTGTACTTATAAAGCATAGAAGATACTTCCTTTAAATCTATATATTCACTTTCCTTGCTAAAAACTGCATTAAAATATGTTTGTTATTGTAGATACTACCTTAAGTTATGAAAAAAAAATGATCGCCTGCTCATTTATGCAGGATTTTTTTCTCTTTGAGGAAAACGTAGTAATTTGCAATATATCTGCAATATACATGCTACGTTTCCAATTTGATAGGCAGATATGTGAAACGGAACATCAAAAGATGAATATTTGCTCCAAATTTCAAACTTGAGTTAAATATAGGTAGTATCAGTAGACAGCCTGTTTGCTCCATTAAATGACTCATTCGTCGATAACGCGTTCATATTTGGTCTCAGAAATTCCATCTACTAATAACTCATGAAGAACGTACAACATTATAAACTCAAATGACTTCTAAAGAAGAAACAGTGCATGGGAGATTTTTTAAAAACACTTGATTTTTGTAACCATTTTCCCGCATCTTTAAGATAACGTATCTATCATTACGTATCTGTTTCATTCTTTTCTAAAACGTACGTTAATGGGCAAAACTTCATACTTAATGACTTACTTTTTACACTTGATGAGTAAGCAGGTTAGATCCACAAGATCTGTGAGGTCTGACAATTTATTTCTATATAGCAATTTTTGTAGCATATACTTCAAAAACTTTTATATACGGTATAATACGTCTAATCTGGAGGACATTTATTGTCTACCTTTTTTAATTTAATATGACACTTAGTTATTTTAATTGAATTTTTAGATCTTAATCTTTATAGTTTCTTATGAACATATATATTTGTTACCCAGTACACATTTGAAATAGACTGTTTTACATTTGAAATGGATATGTGTGATGACTCAACCCGAAAAGGGGGACTTTGCGACAGAACACTTTTCCAGAAACTGGTGAAAATAGGCAGCACAAAATAAAGAACATAAAAGCATTTCCAGCAGATTTTCTGTTGTAAAATTTGATTGCCTTGATCAATTTCAACAAGTAAGGTATCATTTTGAAGCTAAAACAGATGAAATGATAAAATCAAAATTAATATCATTGTCAAAGTCCCCCCTTTCTGAGTGAGCCATCACATTTTGGTGCGAAGGAGAAATAGGACTTGTTGTTATATCACTCGCAGTTTAGGCCGTATCTTTAGTTTTTATAAGCTACTAAATATTAGTTCAACATATTTTTCTAATCAATAAAGAAGCCTTGGTGATGAAAGCTATCAAATATTTGACATCAGTTACAAAAACAAGTGTGATGCATTGATTTTTCATCGTAAAGCTTTCCTTATTATTAGAAAATACAATTTTTGAAATTATATTTTTTACTACTAAAAAGATAACTGACTTGTTTTTTCCACCTCTCTCTTCTTTTTTAGTGCAAATCCAACTTATGATAATTTCTTGAATGGAACTATCGTAAAAATAATGTACAATGGGCAAATACAATGGGCAGCTCCGGTGAACTTCAAAGGGCAGTGTCTTTTGGACATCACATATTTCCCTTTTGATAAACAACTATGTGAAATGAGGTTTGGTCCCTGGCAACATGATGGGACAGAAATATTGATCCACGGGTCAGGTAAGATACTATAGGCAAACACAAATTTCTTTAATAGTTTAAACAAATATCCATAGTAGGGGTTGCATTTACAATCAAAGGGGCCCTGTACTCTCAATTGATGTTTACGCTGTCCAATAAATCATTGTTTGGCCTATGATTAAATTTCAGCATTAGGTCATGCTTTTTAATGGTGTCACCCAAAAGAGGCATTTGTTACATTAAATTTAAAAAAATGTATGCATCAAATTTGTCATATCTTTTCAATGATCAAATCAAATGCTACAATTTTGAAATGATTTTATCAGGTTTTGAAGAAATTAAGGTAATTTAAAAACATTAAAAGCACATTTACAAGTATTTTTTTTTTGATCAATACTATTTTATTCTATCTGCCAGTTTATTAACATTAGACAAATTTAGCAAACTAATATAATTTGTTGCTTATATATTGCACGAAATTGCTGCCATTGCAGCGCTTGCTGAGTGGCTTGACATTGGCAAGGGATGATTGGACCGGGAAGTGGAAGGTCCCGTGTTTGAATCCAGGTGAAAATCCGCGATTTTTGACTTGCACATTTCCGAGGAGATAAACGAATAAGTGGTTAAAAGTTTGTTTTTAATACATCATTTACGTCAATAAAATTGCATTTTCAAGCTTTATTTTAACTTCCAATTTTTTTAGGATTTCATAATTGTCCACATTAGTTACTTTACATTCCAAACAGTTGTGTTAACCAGGATTAATATTTTATATAAAATCTACATTTTCAAACGTGTATATAGCGCTTGGACGACACGTTAAACGCCTCCTAAAGGGGGAAACATATTTGGTGTAAATACTGTCTGCGTGGAAGCATTTAGTTAAAAGTACAGATATTTTGCTCTGTAATAGTGAATATATATGTACAATAGTAGAAATAAGCTGTATAATTTTTGCACCGTCATATCAGCATTGGTGTACCTCAAAATGCTTAGTTTTTTTTTCTTTTTCACAGCTGGAGCATCCGTGTTTACAAGTAACGGTGAATGGGATATGGCTGGTCTTGATTACTGCGAATACACAGGGCCATATAACTCAACAACAGGTCCACCGAATGATGCTGTTTTCCAAATAATATTTGCCCGTCGGCCTCATTATTACATATTCAACCTCATGATGCCTTCCTTGCTGATTACATTGCTGGCATCGTTGGCATTCTTACTCCCTCCGCAATCCCAGGGCAAAGTCAATCTTGGTGTTACGTTTCTGCTTTCTATGACTGTCTTTCTTAAAATTGTGGCCAAATCTCTCCCACCTACCAACACCGTACCTGTTTTAGGTAAGCATATATCTCGAGAGTACTTAAACGAGTAAGTGCACGACAAGGTTCAAGATTTGACCAAAATGAAAAATTATTGGAGATGACAATGGGCTATTCCAGAAATTAACTGTACACCCCCTAAAGAAGGCATCCATATTTTTTCTGGAAAAATTGGGAATTCCAGGTTTGATATCTTCATGCCTTCTTTAGGGGTATGTTCCATCTTAAGACAGAAATTGGGTATTCCCGTGCCTTCTTTACCCATTTGATCAACAAATTGT
>JXSR01S051514.1:0-10810 GCA_000969725.1 Ophiothrix spiculata
GAAAAAATTAGGGATGTACCACCTAAGGTGGGGTTAGGGTAGGCCGTCTAAGTTCAGGTGTAGCTAGGTTTGGCGAGGCCCCGGAACATTTTAAAAAATATATGTATACTGTGAAGCTGAAACTTGCAGGGCATGTAAGAATTATAATTATAACTTCCCTTCTTCATTAGAAAAAAAAATCCGATGAAAATCCATTGTTTAGAACTTTTGAAATGGTGGCCATTTTTGCCAAAATCCCGATATTCCGATCCGGACGAACTTAATGACATAATAATTACGTAACGCTTTGACTGATATTTGTGATCTTAATATCGTTGGATAGGGGAGGACCATACCTATCTATTGGTAGCAAAACCAAGTTTATAATGTATCATACCTCGTAATCAATAATAATCACTTGAACCAGCGAAGTAATTTTTTGATACTAGTGCAAAATTACTTTTGCTCAAAAAGATTACAAAGGTAACTCGTAAACTCGTTTTATTGATAACTCACACAAAGAGCTGAGTTCGGTCTTGTGAATTTTATGGTAAATTTGATGCTTTATGCATAACCAAAATTCACCAGTTACATAAATCCCCCAAGTTCACGTGAGCAGAAACACGAGGTGGGCCAACCCGCCCCGAGGGCCAACTTGCCCCACCGTCCCCTACTAAGTGACTATTCACTTTGGTCCTAGAGTAGATGACGTATTTTGACATACGGTCACGGTACCGGGGAGGATTCACCCCACTCTTATTTTGAACAGCCGTAGCTTAGCCTGTGACGTTCTTTTTATATCCGACAGTGTGTCAGGAACACTTCAGATCTTTATGTATTTGCATCTCAGTTTTGAACCCTATTAACTAAATTGATATTAAAATCATGACATTTCAATCGCTAATAGCAAAAGTAAATATAACTGACTGACATATGCGTGCACTATTTTGGGATATCCCTTAAGTCAACTACATGCATATTTATCTGTCAGATGTTGATGAACTCTCGAATTTTACAATTTGGTTTTCAAGGACAAAATATGTGACGTAATCAATTCATCTGGTATTTTTTGTGTAACGTATAATAAACTTCTCTTTTTTTAGCCGCCTATATCTCATTGAATCTTGGTCATCTATTCGATACATTATTTGATTAGCTAGCACTCGCTTCTTTAAATGACACCAATTTTATACCAATAGCTTGCTTTATGGCTGAGTAATTCTACTTCTTTAGCAGGTAGGTCACAGACAGGGTTTGACAAAATTAAGCAGTATTTGTGTCATCTTGTTGATTTTGACGCTATAGGATAAATCAATGGATACATGGATGAATTGAATTTTGTAATACTGAATGACAGTTTGTTTTTTGAATAACAAAAGGTGAGGATAAGATTAAATATTTTAGAGTTTATTTAATAAATCCATCTTGTTTGATACTTCCTCTTAAGTGATCATTTGGTGTTCAATCCAAGATTTATCATGGTGAGATTATTAAATCTTACTAAAACTCATGCAAAGACCAACATTAAGTTGGTTTATCACAAAAGCAAGTTGTAGCAACATTTGGTGTTACTGAAACATGGTATCAAAACTTTAAACATTTCCGTGAAACGGGATGCCAAGGACAGGTATATACTGAGATTTTAGTCGCTATTAATTAAGGCCAATGAACGTGGTTTTTTTTTTGTGTTAATGAATACAAACAACTTTATTCATCCATTGACTGATTTATCCTATAGCATCATAATCAGTAGGATTGACACATATACTGCTCAATTTTAACGCTGTCTGTGACCCATCTGCTAAGGAAGTGGAATTACTCAGCTCTAAAGCAAGCTCTTGTTATTAACTTGGTGTCATTTAAAAGAAGAGAGTGCTAGCTAATCAAATAATGTATCAAATAGATGAAAAAAGATTCAAATAAATGAGATATAGGCGGCTAAAAAAAGTTTCCAAAACTTTTTTGAGAAGTTTATTAATACATACATTACATTTAAAAAGAGTAGTCTGATTTACGCAGCCTGTCGTCAGCTGCTATCATGCTAGTATGCTATGCATATTTAATCCATACCCCATTCTTGTTTAAGATAATTATAAGTCTGTTGGTCACTAAAATCTGCTAGATAACTACTCAAAACTCATATTCAAAAATGAATACTATACTTAAAATTTAGGACCTTTTTCACATACATGAAATATCACAAAATATACAAGATAATTATAAAGAAGAGAAGTAATTTGGTGGGCCCTTAATAAAACATACGGTATGATGTTACAGTTACACAAAAAATTACTGATTATATTGCTCAGTTATTTACCAAAACATGCGTCAATAAACATCCATATGTCTCATTTATGAGTATTACTTTTTTGGAACAGTGCTGTGTGGTTTATAATTTTGAATATCAGTGTTTTTTTACCATTACCATTTTATTATATACTGCATTAATTATTGTATTTCGCGAATGATACCTTCATGAGCTTCCTAGTAATAAAGACAGATTTCCGGTCCATATATCCAAATTATTCATTATTCCTCAAAGGTCAAAATATCCCAAAGTATATAAGAACGATATGTTGTGGCTGTAAGATTTCCTGTGATTTATAAAAGTAGGGTTTTGTCCCTCTGGGACATATCTGGAACAAACTAAGATGGTTTTATTGTTATCTTATTTCAATGTGTTTAACAATTAAGTATTTGCTACAACATATCACAATAATCAACCCTATAGGCATTTTATAGTTGTGTTTTAAAATTTAAAATTATGTTCAATATTACTGTTGCTTTTTTTTCTATTGCGGGACATTATTTATAATCTTCTCAATGCTTGAAGTGATGTTCTGCGGCTGGACCAATGAAGCATTAATCGTAGGTGTAGTTAAAAGAGGGTTTTTCCTGAAAAAAAGATACTTAAACATTGTCGCAAATATTTGTCAAATCTTGTATATGTAAGAAGTAATTATATTTCTCTACCTATAAGACAGATATTGACTCAATTGAATACGCCTGTACAAGAAAGCCCCAACTCCAATAGCTTCCTTCTGTTAAGTTCTGTAAAATATAAATGCATACAAATCTTTGTAAATGTTTTCAAAATCAAAAAGCATTTCAATGTCTATATCCCAATTATGTCACATTTGACCTTGTAGTTGACTTTTTAGACATTGTTAGATAATGTTTCTAGTATATACAAATGTATATAGTTGCAGAAAGGAGCTCATGGAGTTGGGTTTCCTTGTATATAATGGTTGTTTAAATACAGCAACAATGTACAATAACAATTATCTAACAATTTCTAAAAAAGTCAACTACAAGATCAAATGTGACACTATTATTAGGATATTGACATGGAAATGCTATTTTAGTGATGTTAAAGCATTTTCAGACATTTGTATGCATTTATATTTTATAAGTATAATTAACGGAAGGGAGCTATTGCAGTTGGGGTTTTCTTACACTGTCATATTCAATTATTGCTGATCGTATTGTTTATCAAGCTATAATAGGGTCATTTTCAAAAACATATACCTGAACTTTAAATCCAGTTTAATTTTCAAAAAACGGGGAAAAAGTCGGCACATATGTTTCTACATGGGGTTTAATTACATACTTGAATAATTTATAATCAACCTGTCGACGACTCAACTTTAAAATCAATTTACCCATGTCTGTTTTACTTAGATCGGTAGATTTAGGTGGAGATAAGAGATGCGGTGATGGGACGAAGACTTCATAGATAGGAGGAGTTGAATGTTTGCGCATGTCACATTGCTATCTTATATATGACAGTGTCTCCAGCTGCAGGTATATATAGTGCAAACGAATGTCAGTCATTAAAAACTCACAATAAAAGCAACAGCGTAGACATAACCGGTCACACGATAAAGTACTGATGAACGTTGGATATGATATGGCATTACCGTATCATTAGGCGACCCGGGTATGCGGCTAGTTTTGTGTTTATATTCTGTCTTTGAACTAAGTTCGTCTTTAACATTAAGTAAAATTAAAAGATAACTCGTACCAATTAATAGCATAAGTTGAATTCGTTTTCAAATATCATCGTCTCAACAAATAGATATGTGTTATGACTTTGATTGAAAAAAATGAAGATTTGACGAGGACTATCAGCGAAATATAAACCATCCCAGGTGAAACGCTCTCTCTTTGAATTCTATTGACTTTCCTCAGAATTGCGTGAAAACTGAAATATATTCGGAACTTACTTTGATGTTGACCAATGTGTTCTGAACAAATTATGGAAAACTATTTCATCATAGGAAAGTAACATTCAAGTGAATTGCTTATTGAGGATCTTAAGTTAAGGACACGGGTAAGTATATTATTACAATGGCTTATTAATTTATTAGTTAACACATTAATGTTTGTAACTGATGTAACTCGAACCCTTTTATGATGAATTGAATATTCATACAAAGGTTTTTTAAAAAAACTCTGATGTTTATCACAAGTTTTATATTTAGTCGTAATTAGTTGATACAGTGGTAAATAGTGTGCCTGTATCAAAACATAGTTCTTTTGAGATATCAAACATTTGGTGCAGCAAGTTTTTGTTATCTTATAATCTGATATATAGTTCCAATGTATTTCCTATTAATAACGGAAGCTTGATGATGCAAAATCAATACACCACCAAATTTTGTTTGATGTCCAATGATTTTCAACACCAAGCATCTGTTATTGATTAGAAGATGCATTGGAATTAATGTAATAACAAAAACTAGTTGCACCAAATGTTTGATAGTTCAAGAGAACTGTGTTTTGACCCTATCCGATAAAAAAGAACGGTTGCAGTGAAAGTTGATGCCGTGTTTTATTGTTTTAACAACTCATAAAGTTATTTAGTAAAAAATATATTGACCATTTCCCGACTAGCAATTAACTTGAAATAGTGAACACATATAAGAAGCACATCAGGAATCACATTTGGAAAACATAATTTCACTAGCGAGCAATTCGGACAGGGCCTTGTCAAAATTGACAATTGTACTCACATTTGTCAAGATTAACTTTAAAGATGAGTAATGAATTTTTCTCTCAGACAAAGCGCTCAAAAATTATAGTATACATTTCTTTTATAAAAGAAACCATCATATTGACAATATTACGGTGTTTAAAATTAGACTGTCAATTGTTAACTGGCACGAAATTCTCAACAACAAAGATGTAAACACTGACTATGACAAATTTATAGAGACATTTAATAATTTATACAATGACTGTATCCCGCTCAAAAGATGTAAGGTCAATCGGAAAAGATACCTGATTTCACCATGGAATACAAAAGGACTGTTAAATAGCATAAACAAGAAAAACAAATTATGTAAACATTATATAAATAATCCAACTGAAAAGAAACTGCACACATTTAAGACGTATAAAAATGAACTTTATATGCTGATCCGTAAGTCTAAAAGGATGCACTTCTTCACACAATTTAAAAAGTCTAAAAATAACATGAGAGAAACATGGAAAATTAAGTAATTGTCACTAGCATTATTGGTGGAGGTAAAAACAATCGCTTGATATCAAATCTAAAGATGAAATGGGCAATATTATAATAGAGTCTCAAGATATAGCTAATCACTTTAATAACCTTTGTTGATCAATTATTCGAAATGTTGGCTAAAAACTACTATGAATACCTTCATGAAATGAGACCAGATAGCATGTATATGGAACATATTGTTAAATTAAATATCATGAATATAATTGGAAAGCTGAAACCAAATAAAAGTGCCGGTCATGATAGTATTGACAACTTTATTTTAAAAATTGTAGGAGGTGCAATTGCTGAACCATTAACTAAAATATTCAAATTATATCTGTCAACGGGTATTGTTCCAGAAAACAAATAGCAAAAGTTATACCAAACTACAAAAAATCTGAACATGATATATTCTCAAATTACCTACCAATGTCACTCCTACCTTGTTTTTCAAAAATCCTTAAGAGATTAGTGTTTAATAGATGTGTCGATTTCATTGAAAACCACAAAATCCTTAAATGGAAATTCCTAACAAATTTCATCAAAAAGTATCTGGGAATTTCCAAATATATAAGAGGAATTTTACTTGCCTTCTTTGGGTCACTGAATATTCTTCATTTTTTTTCGAATAAGTACTAACCCTAAAGAAGACACATAATTTTAATTTACATGCTTACTTCAATTTTTTACCTGTGTTCTTGTTTGTATGCTGAATTGTTTTGCTAGGTTGTATTATGTCAAAATATTCATTTTATTTACTAAATCTGACTTAATGCTATTTCAAATGAAAAGAAAAGAAGCAAGTTTAAAGCTACATGTCTTTTTAGAGAGTGAGACGGCAGAACGTCAAGCTTACTGCAATTTTTGCCTATTTATACACGTCAGAATATCACAAATTTTGGCGGACATTTGGAATACAGTCTTCAGTTTATATGTGTACCTCATCAACTTCAACTTCAACTTCAAGTCCATTAAAAAAATTACAAAAATACAACAAAAACACAAAAATAAATGCACTCATGGAGTAGTAGATTGGGAGGCCAGAAAGGCCTGTAAAATAATCTACCCCTTGAAAACTTAAAACACAATACTAAAAACAATTAACTGAAACAAGACAGGACAAGGACGAGCTCAAAAATCGAAAAAACATGAATAGCAAAATTTCATGATTTGATACTTTTATATACAAAATGAAAAATTTATTGGTTCTTATTGATAAGGGATCGTTTAAGTGTTTCGAAAATGTTTGGCAGTTTTTGTTTCTTTTAAAGATTTAGGTAGTGAATTCCAAAGAATGGGACCGCAAGAACGAATTCCATGGTCAGAGAAAGATGTTTTGTTTTTTGTTAAATTTAAGTCATTGACGTGTCTTGTTGGATAGTTGTGGATATCGGAGCGCTTAGTGAAATAGTTACTGAAAGCTACAGGGAGATCATTTATAGAATATTTGTACCTACATAACCCTAACCCTAATGTGTACATATCACTAATTGTGAGAATATTATTATTAGCGAATAATGGTCCAGTATGACTTTTGTAGTGACTTTTAGACACGGTCCTTATTGCCCACTTTTGAAACTTAACGAGCTTATCAATGTACAGTTTACCTCTACTAGCGATTCACGTCTATTATCAAGATCAAAATGGCGTCAACAGACTACTTCGAAAAAAAAAAATGTATTAGTATGTGGTGTTGATTTGAATTGATAATTGTAATAGACTCCAAGACTGAAACGACGGAGGTGCACTACGACTCTGAAATCTCCCAGGTTGAGCTCTTTATTACTTGTTTTTAATATCTACATTTTCTACATTTTGTCTAATATTAGCATTCGTATAATTCACTTGCAAATTGAGCATTTCACGGAGTCAAAAATTGCAATTTTTATGTAAACAGACGAAAATAGAGCATTCGAATGTTTATGTTTTAGATTTCAGTTCACAATCTCCGGGCTGCATAGTTACCTCAGCGGTTATTTCCCCGCCTCGCATTGCATGACTAACCCGCACCTTAAGCCATGGTTCGAGTTCCACAAATGCAGTTGGAACTTTTTTTATTTTTTCCCGATTCAAAATAGTTTCCTGAGCAGATGTGGGCGCGTGTGGTCTAGCGGAACAGAGCAGGACTCATGATCGGAAGATTGTGAGTTCGAGCCCCGCTAGTGCCAACGTGTTGTGAACGTGGGCAAATCACTTTATCACACTTGCCTCGTCGACCCGAGCGTATTGGGGAGCTGTTTAGGGGGAATATCACAATCTAAGTGCTGACAGGTCTGCGCCTTTGGTCATTGGCCGCAAATGGCCTAGTTTAAGGCGAAATGGTTCTAACGATTCCCTTGTTACGGCGTAATAATAATGGCCAGCGCTTTGTATCCACTGGAAAAGGCGCAATATAAATGCCGATATTATTATTATTAGATGGAGAGTATTAACCCTTAATTCATATTCATTTTATGTTCTGAGAACACAAGACGACTGGTCATCAAATCCTGTTACTAATCCTGACAAAAACAAAGTTTCTTAATTTTGCAATTGACTTACAATTTGCTTACCATGTTTGAAATAAATTAAAAAGGTTGGAAAGGTTGGCTGATTATATGTCCTTTACTCATTCACTATATCAGAGTACAACTTGGAGCAAGTCAACACATGTATTATCTATCAGGGGATTTCATTCTGATAAGGCAGCAGCTCTTCTTTTTATTTTTTTATGTTTCTGTATTTTCCTGTGTATTTTGACAGATAAATACACCTGAATATTTTAAAATATAAGTGGTGGATTTAAATTTAATGATGAATATTTCACTATTTGAACAATACATCTGAACTTCCATTTCGAGAAAACAAAAATGTGTTCTTCTCAAGAATGATGATGGGATGAATTGGATTTCTCAGGGAAAATAACAGCATTAGCAGCTTTTAATGTAAACCAATAATTCATATGCAGATGTTTTTTGATATATGACATGAAAAGCATTTAATGCTGTTTAGGGACCAGTCACACATCACCGTATAGAGACCAGACGTACATTTTAATCGCTTAAGGCTCTATCAGACATCACCGTAAAGAGCAAAACATACGAATAACGTACAAAAGTTACCCATATTGAACGTGTGCTAAACGGACCACCACCGTCTGAATAACGAATTAATCGTATACATAACGGGGCAGACCGTATGGATATCGTATTGAACGTACTTGTTACGAACACATGACGAACAACACTGTATCAAACAGAACAATAGTGGGATAAAGTACGTTAGGCGTACGTTTTGCTTTATACGGTGATGTGTGACACAAAACCAGTATACGCTATTCATACGTTCAAACTCTATACAGTGATATGTGACTGATCCTAAGGCCTCTGTCACACATTAACGTATAGAGCCAAACGTACGCCTAACGTACTTAATCCCACTATTATACGGTGATGTGTGACACAAAACCAGTATACGCTATTCATACGTTCAAACTCTATACAGTGATATGTGACTGGTCCTAAGGCCTCTGTCACACATTAACGTATAGAGCCAAACGTACGCCTAACGTACTTAATCCCACTATTTTTGTGTTCAACACATTGTTGTCCATCATATGTTCGTTAGAAGTAGGCGCAATACGTTATCCATACAGTTATGTACATTATGTATACGTTCCATGCGGTGGTGTCACACGTTTGACACGCGTTCAGTATGTGAAACGTTTGCATGTTTTTTGTACGTCTAGGCTCTATACGGTGATGTGTGATTGAGCTCTAATGAGTCAGGGAAGTTAATTGTTAATGCGCATTTACAGTCAAAATATTTAACGATGATTGATGAGATAAATTATAACATTACTTTATTTTCTTCACAAGCGTCACTTTGATATTTTAATAGGATTGCATCTAAAGATATTTCAAAAAAGATTTAAGAAAAAGGGATTCTTGCACTTCTTTTTAAATATTAGAAGAGGTGATGGTTCAATTAAGTTTTCACGTTTAGGTTTTTAGTGGGTGCCTAAGGCATCACCATGGTATTATAACATACACACACGACTTCTACATCACTCTTGCCTAATCACGTGCTTTGATATTACAACACTTTTCCTAAATAGCACAGTACTAGATATACATGACACTAGTAGGTTAATTACTTTCAAACACCTCTATTTAGTTGTCTTTGTATACTTTGTTATGTATTAGTCCTGAAAGGAAGAATACTCTGTATTTTATATAGTATGGCACTATATGTATTACCAGTGTCGAAGTAGTATATTCCTCCTGTGAAAAAAAATAACGCTGTAAGAAAACGTACCTTGTGGCTCCCATCATTTACTATACATTTTAAATCCCGGCAAATGATAGTAACGGGGTACTTTATCTCTAATTTTCACTATATGACATTTAGGGTATTGTAATTTTGTAAATACCCGGAAAAAAATGTCAAATCAAATTCAAAAAGGACATACAAAAACTTGATTCTGTTTTTTATTGATACATGTTTTGTGTAATTTGTTGCTTGTTTACATCTTTGTTTTGCAATAAATGGCAATGTTGGCATCACTATATTTATACCCTTTCCATCTATTCATCTGTTGACGTTGTGCACGTCACCCACTCATTGCAGTGGAGTACAACGTAGAGCAAGTAGATGTTTGCATTATGTTACAGGGGATTGCATACAAATACAGGTGAAGATTTCATTGTATTATTCCATTTCCTCTTGTACTTTGACAGACAAATACTGTAAGATATTTGAAAGTGTAAGTACATGGTAGAATATAAGTTACATATATATGAATATTTCAGTACTTGAATAGTATATCTGCATTTAGATTTTAAAAAGATGTGTTGTTTTCAAGGACGATGACTGGATTTACTTTCAGTATATTGCAAAGTGCTCTTATTGTACTCTCATTTTCAGCCGCAATCTTTTCCGAAAATGTGGCATTTTAAACAGAGGAGGGGATCGTAAGATTAAGTCGAAAACCTTATATTCGTAGTAACACATAAATTTCAAAACATCTTCGTAAAATGAATGCGATGCTGTTGTAGAATCAAAAACTTTTCACAAACGTTATAATACATAGCACATAATAGTTTGACATTTTCCAAACAAAATATTAAAATAAAAATACAAGAAAAACAATCTCGAAATGTTGGTAACCGAGGTGGAATTTATATATAAAATAAATATACTTAACCTTCACATATTGCACTTTTCATTATCTGGTCAACTTCTTGTAACGAACACATGACGAACAACACTGTATCAAACAGAACAATAGTGGGATAAAGTACGTTAGGCGTACGTTTTGCTTTATACGGTGATGTGTGACAC
>JXSR01S051524.1:40609-55049 GCA_000969725.1 Ophiothrix spiculata
CATCATCATGTTCAGTGTAAAAATCCGCTTCTAAAAATGTATACTTTTATAAAGATTATACAATTAGTTTTAGAGTTAGAGTACAAAAACCATTTATGCCATTTAAAGGTCTACACCAGCCTTAACAGAAAAACATTATTTAAGAGCATTGCTAAACTTGTTTAATGCCCATTTAATGTGATAATATGAGACACCAATGTAATATCTTGCTATGAAACGACATTTGCAGTTTACTATTTGCTGCCTAAGTTCAAGCTAAAGATGCTTGTAAATGTCAAATTGGGTTTTGTGGGTGGAAATGATAAATCCGTCTTAATCATAGAAGATATTCTTATGAGAAGGCAATGAAAAAGGCATTTGGGGCTGATATGTTTAAGCCAAGGGTATTGGTTTGATATGCCGACAACATTTGCATGTCAGCCCAGGCTGGAGCTGGTGGTAAATGCCAAATTGGGTTTTACAAATGCAATTGAAGAATCAATCTTATTTTCTAGAAGATTCTTCATGGAAAGGACAATAAAAAATTTCAATGGATGAAATATTTGATCAATGGAGCTTTTTGAGTTAGGTCAAACTACACTTGCAGATATACATAACCTAAAATAGGGTTATAAACTTGGCCAGCATATGGTTTTATAGATGAAATGGAATGGACTTGATGCATACCTAAACTTGAGATTTGCATCTATCTTAAATGGTAACCTAATCTTTTTGTGAGAACTAAGTGATCTTGAGGATTGAACCTAAGATATCAATATGGAAGGTGGTAAAGTACTGGTGCACTAATATTGTCACCCCTAATTGATCATTTTATGGTCTTTCAATTCTCACAGAGTTTCACTGACCTGGTTACCATACTCTAGCTAGAGTGCCATCATATTAACCCTTGTGCCAAGCTAAAATTGTTTACCACCCCTAAGACTAATGATCATTTTATGGTCTTTCAACTCTCACAGAGTTTCACTGACCTGGTTACCTTACTCTAGCTAGAGTGCCATCATATTAACCCTTAGGCCTCATGCCAAGCAACACTTGCTTACAGCGTTTGAGTCAACAAAACAAATTCCATTCAATTCAAATAATTGCTTGATTTTCATTGATATAGTAGCAGAGAGTTATGAATTATGCATGACGGATAGACATAGGAAAACAACTTGAAAAGAGGATGAAAAACTAGCTAAAATTGTCAAGATGTCCATGGGGGCTTGATGCCTGGATAGTAGGATGGATTTTATGATTAAATTTGCTGTCTAAAATGAGGTATTTTGGTTGAAATGAAAATAATCCTAAGTGGACTGAATTAATAATTAGAGAATTGCTTGAAGAGGATGTAGGGCTATGTAGATATGGTCATTTTAAGAAGTTAACCCTTTCTGTCCTGATTTGTCATATAGGGGTATACACCCGGGGGGGGGGGGGGGGGGCACTGAGTGTAAACGTGGGGTCATCAGCGAGCAGAAATTCAAGGGAAAGGGTACTTTTTTTACGAATTGTCGCGGTCACTTTATTTTGGAAAAAGGGTATGCTTTAAGAAGCACAAATCAGCGTTTAGGGTATTGATTTTAAGAAAAAGTTGTCGGCGATTACAGTATGAATTCTAAGAACATGAATTTTAAAAAAAACTTCTGAAAAAACAGAAAAACTGCAAATTTCCATGTAACACACCCCAAATTAGATAAAATCATGTTACTTCTATTACCACAAGCCATTGCCAGTGATAAGGGTTCCTGAAGTCAGTGAATAGGTTCTCTGTTTAAAAGGGCTTTTTATGGTACGTTAGTGAAAAGGGCACTTAAAATATGATTGGTCAGTGAAAAGGGTATCATTTTTACACAAAGGTCAGTGAAAAGGGTTAGGATTACACATCGCCCAGGTCAGTGTTTAGGGTACAAAATTTAAGGGTCTGCTCGCTGATGACACCACATGAAAGTATATAAGTGGCCCCCTGGGGGTATACAGCCCATACAGAATTAATATACACTCCATACAAATTGGAACGCCTTAGCATTAAAAAACAATCATGCGATCTAAAGGGTTAAAGTCGGCGAATTTGGAAGGTTTAACTTGGCATACAGCAACCAGCCAATCATCAGACAAAAGTTTGTAAGGTGAGTCAAAAAATAAGTTTCTGAACATTACACATTTAAGATGGCAGCTTACATATTGTGAATTTGATTTGAAAAACAAATTTCGAAGTAAATTAAATGCCTACATTTGTTGCACTTCTCTTTTTTCAATGATTGAAATGGGATATGAACATTGCGCATGTAAAAATAATTGTTTGGCTTAAATGGCCAATTGTTTTATGAACAAGACTAGAGATTTTATAGAGATTTAAAGAATATTTTTGAATGAATACAAACGTTTTTTTAGTTCCACTATATTGTGGTTATTTAACCCCCTGGATGCTGGCAATCAAAGTCTAATTTAACCTAGCCCAAAGAGATTCAGTATTACCCATACAGTATGCTTAGGGTTAATGGGAAAATGAAAACTTTTTGGGCAATTAGTTGTAACATATGATAATTAATGGTTCAGTGGTTATTTTTATTTGTCCTTTTATTTCATTTTTGTTTTTCTTCCTACCAAATTAGTCCAACAGATGTGACATTTAACAGATATTGAAGTGAAAAACAATTATAATGAGAGAAAAAACAACTTTTGGATATGTTTTTTCATTTTTTGAAAAATAAAATATAACAAGTCAAAACAATTGTGCAACAGCAGTCTTGGAACTATTATTTGGTCTGGTTGTTACTGTGCTTGTAAAAAATTATGATTTAAGATTTTTGACCCATGCAGTTGTGTAATAAAATTTCCCCAAAGCAAATTTAATCATTGTTAGCAAAAGATTGTTCCTGAACCCTGAATCAGTCCTAAATGGCCAACTTGCGGGCTTCAGAATATGTTTATTTCTTTTAAATAAATCAAGAAAAGAAAACCACCTCTGGCTCTCCGTTTTAGTCCCCTGAGGCTTCATGATTACAGTACCACTATGATGACTCTGTTAAATTAATCAAATGAGTTCTTTTCAAACCAATCATATCTGTAAGAAACCATTTTGACCATTTATAATGTCTGTATAGTCACATTTAATGTCATTATCAATATTTAATTATTCCACCTATGATGGACTCGTAGTTGACTTAATTTCCTAACGTACTATAAGAATACATGTAATAATTGCCCATGGGAGGGGGAAACTCAAATATATATAGCTGTGATCGTTGGTTTGTGTAAATAAAGAATTTAAATAATGTGTTTGAAAAATATAAGTTTAGATATTGAGGAAAGAAAGGGCATTTGTGTCTGTGCCTTTTAAAATTGTGAAGTACTCAGTGACTGTACACTGGATGCATCATACTGTTTATTTTTAAAAGATTTTATTTTTGGCAATTATTATTTTATAAATCCTTAAAAGCAGCTTGAAAAAAAAATAACAAAACAAAAATAATGAGTGTGGGGTTGTAAAAATATTTTATAGCTTGTGGGTTCATGTTGACAAAAAAGTATTTTTGTAGTTTTGCTTATGTAATTTGAAGATCACTTCTGATTAAAACAACCCTCTTTTCTACATCTGCAGAGGTGCTGTATTAGTACTCTCTCTTTTCCCTTTGAACATCTTGAAAATCACTTTTGATGAAAATAACCCTCTTTTTACTTCTACATGGTGTGTTAGTACTCACTCCCCTTCCCTGTGAAAATTGGCGACAGTAATGGCATATGTATGATGCATCTATAACAATATCACAACCAACGGATCACTCTATCATCATTATTGGTTTATTTGACGCAACTGTGAATGGGATATTCTAATAATTAACTGCACTCCATTATGGGTAGAAAAATCACCCAAATTAAAGGGGCATTGGACAGAATTTTGAAATTTTATTTGAGGATGATTTACACTTCACATGCTAGACAATAACATTTAACTAATAAATATCAGGAACATTTTCATCAAAACCTTCAGAAAGTCAAAAAATTCAATTTTATTTTGTGTTTTGATCTTGGGTATGAGGCTATTCTCTAAACGTATTTATTGAAGCTATATATAAAGAAAGAGCCAAAGATTCGTTTGTAAAACATTCCGTTCACATCATAGATTGCAGATAAATCAAAAGAAGTTTGCATTAAATCTCCCAAAAAGGCCAATTTTAAAAATTCAACTATAGAGGGCAGTATTTATCGTTGTCGACAACGATAATTAGAAATAAAAAGAATATCTAAACATTTTGATATAAAGGGTTTGAATTTGACTTTGAAACTTTGCATACTCTCATTATTACTGCTAATACTTCAAATGATGCAAAAATCTCAAAAAGCATGGGGAAAAATTTGGGGATGATGCTGAACTTGTCCAATGCCCCTTTAAGTGAGTTTGATGCTTTTTGAAAAATGAATGAGAAAGTGAAGTTACATTTATTTGGTGTTTTTGCTGATATTTGAAAAAAATGCTGCCTTCCCTATTTTTTCTTCGTTATGCCAAGCTGACAATATGTGTTAGCCAGGATATTGTTAGACAGGTATATACCTCAGCCTTTGACTTAGCTTCAATTTGTCTTATTACTAGATGGGGGAGGGAGATTTTTTCTTGTGACATTGCAATTTGATTGTTGTAAATCATTTTTGATATTGCCTATTTTAATCATCTTGTATCGCATGGTTAGGATCGGGCTAGTCTCGCTTGGTTTAGAATCAAAAGAATGCTTCATTCTTGTGACGTTTAACCAATTACTGATGCCGTATTTTGTTGATTAAAAAACAGCATCAAACATTAGTTTATGATCACTGATCTGAATCCACTTATTTCATTTTTAATCATATTTAACAATGATGCATTAGTATAATAGTGCAAAGGTGACAGATAATTAACCATCATCTGGAAATAATTATGACCCGTCATATCTAAAGGTCCTAAAATCAAAAGTCTCATCTGAAAGATTATATTTTACAGGGGTGTGAGAGTTCCTCTTTTCAGCTGATTTCCTTGTTTTTGAAAATGTTCGTATGCTAAAATTTTAGATTTTTCATTCATTTTCAGCCCATTTTTGACCTTTTACCCCAACTTTACGACGCTAATTTCCTTGTTTTTGTCAACTGACCTCTCACACCCCTGATTTTAAGCTTTAAAATGACACCTTGCTTTTGGTTATTTGATGTGGGATTGCAAAGTTACATCTTCAATGGTATCGGGTAATAATTTACTGGTAATAATTTACTTACCAACAAATCTTGTTGAGTTTTATTACAAAAACAAAAAATGAATTTCATCTTTTGTCACTAAGATTTCCCTATCAGCATTTGTCATTTGTTTACATCATGCATTGACGGTTAGCATCTCATTCTGTACAACTAACTATTGGACTATTTTGGCTGTAAACCTATAAATATTAGGGCTACTTCCAGGATAATTTACAGTGTCATTATATCATAAAACTTTATAGCATGGGAGCTTTGGGAGCGTATAGACAGATTGATTCAGTATGGTGGACAAAATGAAGCATGCAAATCTGATGTTGATTGCAGAGATCTGGTAATGGTTGGTACTTATTTATATCTGGTGAATGAAGAGAGAGATAATTTGAGGCTATCAAACAAGGTGGTTGCCAGCATTTCAGTTTTAATCAAGATGTGTTATATGTGACGCGTTACATCAAAAGGTACAAGTTGTCTACCTTTGACAAAATTGAGATTTCTGTGTTACTTTAAAGAGAATAAATTTAGCTTTAAAATGATACCTTGCTTGTGAAAATTGAAGTTTAAATTTTGAAGATATGGTGAATAAAGATGACAATTTTCTTATTATTTTCTTTATAATTTACGAGCTTTATTTGCCTGTATCTCAAAATTTGCTTGGCCGAGAACTTGTACCTTTTGATGTAACGCGTCACATATTTTCTTGTAAAACTAAGATCAAAGTTTATTACCTGATGTTAGGTCTTGGAATGAAAATATGCAAAGATGCAGCATGAGATGGATGTTGCTAGCCCCGATTGTTAGTCTAGTACTTGCATACGTGTACCCTGGAGTTGATGCCAAACCTGCAAAACAGGTTTATTTTTATTTTTACCAATTAGAGATCATTCTGCACCCTGGGATCAACCATAAAATGCCAGTCCTGGCTTATATGCAGAGGAAGATCCCTTCCCTCATCTTTTGATGGTTTCCCCAGGACCTTGTTCACCTGATACAAAAAGAAAGACGCCATGAACCTAGAAAAGAATAAAAAATGACTATAAAATAGAGAAAACAAGGCAGCTATGACTCATGCACTTATGATACTATGTAATGATGTCAGTACTGCTGTACCAATAACCAAATTATTTCAAAAATGTGAGCTTCTGAAATGAAGATAATTGACAAAATGGTAACACCCATCTCTTCTGTCCGATGTGTTCAAATTACTTAACTTTGCTTTGCATCAGTTACATGCTAAGAATCTCAGTTGGAAGATATTTGAATAATGCTCATCTTCTTTGAAACCAAAAAGTTTCAACAGTCAGTTACAAAATCTAATGTTTTGAATAGTTCTTGTATTGCCCCACAGCCATGCTGTTTTTATCAGTTTACTTGTTTGAGAAAAGTTTTGGGATATTTCCTACATCGTTCCTATCTAACCTTTTAGAAACAAATATGACTTGAAAAAGAATAACAGCAACACCCAGAAGGGTAAAGTTTGAGTAATGTTCCTTTTCCAAAAATGGAATAATTGGTAAAGTTCCTATGTGTTTTATCCAAACTTTTTCGAGACAATTATGACTTGTAAAGAATTGAAAGAAGTTGAGACCCAGAGGGGCGTATTTGTCTGGCTTGTGCCCTAGGATTCTGGTTACAAATTGATCTGGCGGGTGCCAGCCACGTGCCTAGTTGTCAATGGAATTCACTGCATTTGATACCTGTGGATTGATGGTGTGACTCCTGACTATCAGTGTCATATTGATGAGAGCAAATGATGAAAAGATGGTGGATATAAAAGTAACACAAGTTGGCAAGGTCTTAAAGCTTTATATCTATCTATGCATACTCATGATTTGTGCATTGGATTTGATGATCTTGGAATAAACTTTAATACCAAATCATACCACTGCAGTGTATTTTAACTGAAAAGTAATCATCAAATTTGACAGTCTGGTTAAAATATGACAGCAAAATCTATTGTTTCATCTTTTATGTCTTTGAAAATGTGACAGAAAAGATTACTTAATATCAAGTTGATATTATTGTTATTAGAAGCCTAACACACTATACGCATTTCTATCCTAAATTTGTTTTAGATGATTTTGATACTCACAAAATCTATCAAAATATCAGATGAGGCTAAAAAAATAAGGAAAAACATTGTTTGTTTATCCATAATTTTACTGGCGCACCTGAGGACGATTGAATCTTTTTCATAACAACTTGATCTTCATGGTTGGCAGTGACTGTTAAAAAGACAATATGGAATCAAAAAGAAGATGAGGTTAACGAAATAATGCCATTTGCCATTTGGTCTTTTCACATTAAAGGGACTGGCCTAGATCCTGTCCGCTGATTTTCTGACTATATATTTTTTTCACATGTATCGATAGTACATGATTATACTAACATATCCTACCAGTAGTTTCCGCTGAATTTGTGTAACAGAGAAAAAAAATGAAATTAATTACCAGCTGTATTTTTTGTCGCCGGCGACAAAAAATGGTTGAAAAAGTGTTTCTAGTTTCAAATCTTAAAAAGATCTTGTTTCTACACCTGTGATGGGTAAACAAAATTATTTTTGATAAAATTGTTTATCTTTCGATGTGTATTAACTTATATCCAAGAGCTTCATTTGATCTTTTATCTGGTAAATCCATCTGAGATACAAATTTAGGATTTAGAAAACACTGGATAGTCACACCACCATCACATATAGATATATTGCAAATCAATTCGCTGTCAATTTGAGCCATTTCTGTGTAAATTTTGGTAGTTTTTTGGATTTTACTACACTTTTAAGCTTTATTTAAAGCATTCCCATAAGTTTTTAATTCTAAGTGGAATCTAGGCTAGTCCCTTTAAAAGAGATTAATCTCAAAGCAATGATTTTCTACATGCTTTCTACATGACATTTTTGTTACTGTTGGAAAAAAGTTTAGCTTAAGACAAATATATCAACATTGGTATTAAGTTCCTTTAAAATGGTAAAAGGTTTCATCATAGCAGTAGCTGTAGAAACATTAAATAATCCATGGTCCAAGATGACCATTTTAGTTCAAGTTCAAGTGTAAACAGTAAAAGTGCAGGTTATTATGTTGGTCTAGAAAGATCAGAGTGACCACTGCATCTAATCTGAAAATGACAATTGACCTGAGATCACAATGGTCCTCTAAGATATTTCATGAAAGTGTGTGTGTGTGTGTGTGTAGGGAGGAGGGAGCTTTCAGAATTGTTTTCCCAAGTATTCAGAAAGAAGAGGGGAATGATATGTACCCCATCACTGATAATTGATGCCCATGGAGGGTCTGGGATGAGTTTTTTTATTCCCAATCCTGGACGCTATCACCCCACCGGTAGGTCAATATGCACAGCACGGCAAATTACGATCGCGGGTAGCTTTCTCAGAATTCGCATAGTAATATCTAAGTTCATGGAGGGATAAAACTCGAAATATCTCGGTCAGAATAGATCATCCGCTGAATATATCCACACATGACGGTAGATAACCTGTATAAGTACAGATTTTAGCCGTTGGTTTGTTAATCAGAATGTTGGTATGATTTTAATAGCCAAATATCTGGAAAAATTATGAAGTTGTGACGTAGAACGATGGCTTAACAATTATTCAAATCCTTCCCATGGTACAACATTATACAGACGGCACAATAATAGGTAATACGTTATGGAAACCTTCAATCCATTCGAGGATGCAAGTATAATACGAATATGATGCACAGAGGAAACTTTGCATTGTGGGATAGTGTTACCGTTTGATTTTTAATATTGCATCCCGTCCCAGGTTGCAATATGATAGATCCGACTCTTTCATATTTCGTGGTGTAGAATTCTATCATAAGCCTTGTTCCCACGATCGTTGTTTAGTCGTTGTTTCACTCGTTGTCAACTCTTTGTTTGTGAAATCGTTGTTAACTCGTTGTTTTGGTGTCGGTGGGAACACTGTTTCACGGTGTCGTTGTTTCGCTAACAACGAGAAAACAACGAGTTCATAACCATAAGAAATCTTATGGTTAGTGGGCTAACAACGACGATTCATCATTGTTAGCTGCGGTGGGAACCTGATAACAACGACGTTCGTTGTTTCAGACGACTTTCAAGTCAAATGCTACATTTCAATAACAATCTGGCTAATATTGATAATTAAATAAAGCAAACGAACTGCGTAGAATTAGGGTTCTTCAACAACAAATGATACAGGGAGCAATATGATACAAGATTTTATAGTATATACATTACACAATAGGCCTACATAAGCTGCAGGTTGATGTTAGACACAGAAACTCTGAATATAGGCCCAAGATGCCATAAGTTCATCACAAGAAATATGTGTATAGGATCAAATAAAGCTCAACATATTAAAGTTAAACAAAAATATTATTATTAGGCCAATATTTGTCAGCAGTGAATATCCTCTTCCCTTACATAACAACGAAAATCTCAAACCATGAACAGGTAAACAACAAGCCAACAACGATCGTGGGGAAGCGCCATGTCGTTGTTTAGGGAATATAATGCGATTATACGATGATCTCGTTGTCTCACTAACAACGACGAAACAACAAAGAATTGCACCGTGAGAACACAACTATAGTCTAGGTAAAAACCACGTGTTACACACAATGATAAATAAGCATGACGGGATATGTGCGCAAGTGGAGACGGTAGTCTGGATGTGAGCAATATCATATTAATCAGGTCACTGAACACAATTCATGAATGAATCATCACAGACCTTGCAAACAGTTTATTATAATAAAGTATATAGAAAAGTGTTGTTCAAAGATTTCAGTGTTATTTATGTTTGACTTTGATGAATAGAAAACTGCCGATAAAATAATGACATGTAAAGAACTTTAAAAACATTCTTTGTCACATTACGTAATTATTGTTTAACCACATCTTTGTAAATTATAGTGTCTGGTCCACGATAGATTTGAATGAAATTAGTTGGTAAAATAGGAATGAATACTAGTACTTTTATATCGATGAAGAAATGATTTTTAAAATAATAATTGGAGATAACTGGACTCATTTCTACAGGGGGTCTATTAAAGGAATTTTTATTTTTCTAATACCCTTGAACATACGCGCCGTGGCTACAGAGCCTGAGCTCTGTTAGCTAGTCGCTTCTACAATATCCTACCTCCACATCCATTTTCACTCACCAAACCCTACCTACCATCATATATCTGGATATGGTCTACGATAGTCACTTCTTGACATTTAAAGAGTAAACATTTGTACCAGTAGCTGATTATTTTCAATGAGAGTGTTTGTGCAGTCTTTAGCACTCACACATTAGAATACATCCTGGGGAATACATGCACGTTGACAGTTAAAAGTTTATCCTTAATGAATTACCTTGTCTGATCACCCTTATTTTTTAATTAAACTTTTAAGTATTTACTTATCTTTGATTAGAGACTTCGTCATTTAACAATTAAAAGTATGTGAAAGGCAGAAAGTTGGTAGATGGCAGTGTTTGAATATTTAAAGGATTAATTTTTTAATCCATTTTTACTTTCTCCTTCATCTAAAAACTTATATTTGAGAGAGTAAAGCTATAAAAGGCTTGTGGTGCAGGAGGTGCAGATCCTTAAATTCCAGTTATATTACAACATCAGAGTCTGGACCAATCTCTGTGATAAAGTTGTTTAGAGCTACTGTTGTAATAATGAGATTGTCACCCACCCCTACCAGTCTGACTCCCTGCTCATTTCATCTAAAATAACATCAACTTATCACATGACAAGCAGGGAAAAGACTGAGAAGGAGTTAAACACAAGATTCATAGAAAGATACTTGTAACCTCGTATGCATTAGCTATTGACTTGTTGCGGCATTTTTAAGTCGAGGGATTTAAGATAAGCCGTCCACACTAGCCAAGGCACTTCTAGGAATTCAGTTAATATTAATGAAGTGTGTAGTAGTATATGTGGATCGTCATATCGAAAGGTACCTTAATACCGGCATAGTACATTACGAGATACGGGCCATTAATGCTAAGCATAGTCAAAAATCACGTCCAAGGTCGAATTTCTAATTTCATCAGAAAGGTTATCATTGAAGTGTATTCTATCATATAAATCAGGTTCCAACATCCAAAACATAAGAAAAATGTATTAAAAACCAAGCTAAAAATCCTCTCTCCATTCAAGATTTATTAAGTACAAAAACTTTAAACTCGATTTTCTCAGAACTATAGTTTTCCGAATCAGCCCGATGCCTTTTACCAATTTGGGTGTAACTTCGCAACCGAACATCCAATAACCAAAATCAAGGTGTCATTATAAAGCTTAAAATCTCAGCTTTCAGATGAGACCAAAAAATCAATTTTGATTTTGCCGACCTTAAGGTACCTTTCGATATGACGGGTCACATATGTGTTTAAAATCATCAGTAAACTTTTTAAAAGGGTGAATTTCAAATGAAGTATAAAAAAATAAAGTTCATTGATGTGTTTGAACTGTGTGTGTCAAATCTGTGTGTGAATCATTCTAAAATAATGGTAAAGTATTAATTTTAAATGAATTACTGAAAACTGAAAAAATGTTTATTGTCCTAGCTAGAAGAATAATCACACAAACAAATGATTGTGACATTTGCCCTGTTTAAGCATTGAGGTTAAGGCTCAATATTCATATGCTATCAGAATCCCCACAATTTTCACTTGTAAAATTCTGAAAAATTTATTTTTGTTTTTCCACCATTGTTTTCCCACAATTTTACCTTAGGCACTGCAGTTTACAGTGAAATCTGAGTGTCACATGAAAGGATGATTTGTCCTTGGCTCATTACCTGTACTTGATTTGATGATCAATATTTGATGTTCTTGAAAGCAAACTTAAGATTGCTAGAAAATCTCTTGCTAGTCAAGTGCATTTACGTACCGTCAAATTCTTCAGAGGTAAATTCTCAGAATGATGTTATCCATATTCATATATTCTTACAGTGTCTGTTACTGCTTGGAACTGACCTTATTAGTTTAACACCTACACATGATGCGCAGAAAAAAGTGGGATGGATGATAAGTGTGTTTAGTTTAGAATGTTCCATTGGGTTTGCTTGGGCTGTCAAGATTTATGTGGAGGGAAGTTCTGGTCCTTATGGGCCACTATTTTTGACCAAGTTTGTCATCAAAATTGGATCTTTTCATTTTCAACATTAATATCATCTATCTCTGATTACATCTTCTAAGGTTTGAACCAATTGAACTGCATACTGTAAATGCAGATTTGCAGCAGATTCTTAGAATACTACTTTACTTCTAAAGACCTGTCCTATTCTAGCATCTTTTACAATTTTCAAAAGATTCTATTGAATCATTAATCTGTAATTCGTCTTTCTTTGGACGACATGTGATGGCTCACCCCAAAAGAGGGGACCTTGCAGATGATATCAATTTTGATTTTGTCTTTTTATCTGTTACAGCATTTCCTTAGCTTTAAAATGACACCTTGTTGAAATTGATCAAGACGATCAAATTTTGTCTATTTTCACCAGTTTCATGAAAAGTGTTCTATTGCAAAGTCCCCTTTTCAGGTTGAGCCATCGCATATACTATTACTATATTAAGCTCCATCACTTTGGGGTCAAGCTCTTTACCATTTGTATGGTTTCAACTTAACTTTTTATTATTACTACTTTTTATATAAAGTTTATAATCAGACTCCAGTTCATTAAGTAATTGGTAAAAAACATTGAAGAATAACCGTTTTAATAACTTACATCTGTAGAAAGTGATTACAGGATGAGCACCTGTGCCCGATCAGAAATTAAACCAGGCATCAAAATGCCCGGAATGGGAGGGATATTTCAGGGGGAGGGGTACACTCACAAACAATGTGTTGGAACCTGTGCCCATAGGAGAGGATTTAGAATTAATTACAAACTTGATCAGAAATTAAACCAGGCATCAAAATGCCCGGAATGGGAAGAATATTTCAGGGGGAGGGGTACACTCACAAACAATGTGTTGGAACCTGTGCCCATAGGAGAGGATTTAGAATTAATTACAAACTTGATCATAAATTAAACCAGACATCAAAATGCCCTGAATGGGAGGGATATTTCAGGGGGAGGGGTACACTCACAATCAATGTGTTGGAACCTGTGCCCATAGAAGAGGATTTAGAATTAATTACAAACTTGATCATAAATTAAACCAGACATCAAAATGCCCTGAATGGGAGGGATATTTCAGGGGGAGGGGGACACTCACAAAAACAAGTCAGATGCCTGCAAGCATCCCATAGTACTGAATGATAGGGTATTTTGTGGAGGGAAAGTTATTTCCCCAATTTTTTCCATGGCTTGGGATGTTTTTCCCCCATAGACCCAAATAAATTTCAATGGTTTTTAAAAATTTTACAGCAAATAATTGTGGTTGTCTGGCCTGGCCCTCCCCTATATTATGCCCTGTCCCTAAAATCTATTTAACCCTTAGGCCCCAAAAAATAAACTGTTTGTTTGCCCTCCAGTGGAAAAATTAAAATTTTGTGTTGATCGGCCGTTTTATTTTCACTCTTCAAATTTGTTTTAAAGAATGATGTCATTCCATGGATTTTATCATTAATATCAAGTAATGCAGGGCTTAATCAAAGATTGTGGGTCATTATTTGTAGGAAATATGCATTTTATACCACTAAATGTGACTTTATACTGCTAAATTTGACATTTTCCATCAAAGATATTGAGTTTTCATATTTTACAAGTTTGAAGAAATAAACACTAAAATACCCGACCCAAATTTTTGGCATTTTAGGGTCGGTCGCGGAGGGCAAACAAACAAAATTTTTCTTAGGCCTTATGGATAATTCAAAATATCTACTGTTTTCCATCTGATTTTTTACATTGACATTTTATCATCAAAACTATGAAATATTTTAAGATTTTTTTCTGAAATTATAGATTTAATTGTATCTTCTTTTAAAATTTACCCTTGCCCAAAGACCATCATGGAGTGACACCCCCTGTTATCTCAGAATGGCAGGAAAATTACTAGTAAGGTTCATGTTGCCTCGCCTACCATACAATCCTGTTGAATATTTATAGAATATGTCTAATTGGTTCAGTAACCAATCTACAGGCAGTTAAGACACAATCTTCAGGGCAGGAGGGTTTTAAGCTCAATCTCGCTTCATCTTGTCCGCTTTTGAAGCCAAATTTGGCGGTAGTTAGGCTATTTTCTTAAACCACTCTAACTCATCACATAGTCATCACTCAATTGTTAGCAATT
>JXSR01S051524.1:66058-79359 GCA_000969725.1 Ophiothrix spiculata
CCCTACTTTCAATCAATGACACAAATTCTACACTCAAGTTCCCCTTGTTTGTGATGATTTAAATGTGAAAAGTCTAAAAGAATTTGTGAAAAGTTTAGCAAATCTCTGCAAATTGCAATACCAATTAGATTAAATGTAGGAAGCTCTCCTACGACATGTTTACAAAAGGTATACATGCTTGCAGTGATGCGTCGTTCAGTAAATCCAAGTTACGTGACCGCTATCAAATTTAAGTAATTACTGTTTGTTAAGATTTTATGGATAGAAAGATTGAATGTAGGGAGCTCCCCTCCCCCAGGTTACAAAAGGTATACATGCTTGTGTTGATGCGTCCTTCAGTAAATTCAAGCATAGATTTTTGATCCAAGTTACGTGACCGCTATCTGTTTTAAGTAATTACTGCTTGTTAAGATGTGATGGGTAGACAGATGGACATTGAAAGTGATTTATGGTGCACGCTTTCTTCAAATCTGGTTTCAATTTAATTTTTTCCACATTTTTTAAACTTTTCATAATCTTAATTACGGGATGCAAATATTCTGAGTGGTGAAGTGTTTTTTCTTGGTTGCATCATTAAAACAACCAATCAGCACAAATTCATTGTAACTTTTTAAAGTGGAAAGTTGTGCAGGTAACAGAAAACTGTGTCTATGTAGACCTGCATCTTTTGGTATTATGCCAATTTTTTTCTTGGAAATTCAGAATTAGACCTTCAAGTTTGAAATTAAATTTTACAAAATAGAAAGGAGAATCTTTAAAAAGAGGAGGGTGGGGCAAGAAATCCGATTATTTTTTATCAGCCTTCTTATGGGACATCTTTAAAGATTCATTAGGTGTTGTGATCAAATATTTAAAAAAAATTGAAAAAATGAATGCAATTCCAGCACATGATAAATTCCTAAGGAAATGCCACTTGTCTGCAATTTTGTACCACTTTTTAACCACACAATTTTGTTCCGGCCATACCAATTAATATTTCATCATCCCTTATCATTTCATCTCATCTCTGCATATTGATCAAACTTTAATTAATTCCACTCTCTTAAAAGCCTGTAAGCATCCCATTATAGTCCATGCCATAAAATCCTCCTTTTTCTATAAAATTACCATTTTTTTCATCAGTTCCAGCATTTTTTTAATTTCATGCATGATGGCCTCTAGGGCTTGGCACGATGGCTAACGATATTAAACATTCAAAAGATAGTTGTTTTCACAACTGTACTTCTGAATGGCCTGGAGATTTCAGAGTGAAAATACAATTTTGAACCATATCATTTATGCATGAGTGATTTGTTTGTTGCTATGGTTACAAAGCAGAGTATTTTTCAAAGTGGTTGCGATGTGATTTATCATTTTGCCAGGCGGTATAAAAATCCTACCAATAAAATGTTATGTTTAGAAGGTGTAGGATTTCATCGAAGATTAGTTTTAGTCAATTTGAAAAGAAACTTTCACTTTCTTCTTTAAGACAAACAGTTTTTTCAACACATTTTTCAACTTTTATTTCTTTTTCTTCTTCTTCTTCTTCTTCTTCTTCTTCAACTAGAATATTGTATTTCATCATGAGACAAGCAACACAATAGTTGTCATATCAATAAGTACCCTTATAAACAAAAACAGATTATATTAATGTCTCGAAAATCAAAAATTTGCTAAGATCATCAAGTGAAAATGGGAAGATGAAAGTCAAGTCCAAACAAGATACATCTATGACATCTATAACCTTAAGCTAGACGGCTGTTCAGAATTCAAAGTTATATGTCAGTAATAACAATAAAAACAATTATTTGAACATTTCAGACAATTTGTCTTGCTTGGTGATGAATTTATGAGAAATTATATTTTGTATCTTTACACACAAATCTCCAAAATATATTGCAGTATATTGTATATATTCTTATATACTCCATGCAATATTTCAAGATATTGCCTGTGAACAGTCCCTGATACAATTGCCAACAGCCAACCAGGGCACAATTGCCGCAGAAATTACCCAGAGTTACCCCCAGGAGATATCGCTGACAGCGTGACCATTCCCACCCCATTTTACAAATGTTAGTACACGCTCACCCTGCGAATCAAATGTGTATTGACCGCTAACCAATAACTGTGTCAAATATCACTTCTGCTCTGCTACACATGTTATGTTCAGGTTACGTACGTGAGCTGTCGTATTAACGTCTGACCATCACTTAAGGCAGTCAGTCCAGATTGGCTAAAATGACCGACACGGATTTGCAGATCATCCACAGTTTTACCATCCATAGCATACAGTGTGTCCTAGTAAATGACTTGTAACTATAACACGTGGCATGAAACCCTGACTGTCGTGTGTGATAATTGCCTCCACTCATCTCACCACTGGATTGTGTCATTACCGGCAACACGCTAAGTAAGCTGAAACAATGATATGATGGGTATTAATTAATTGACACATTGTATTGGCTGTATAAGCGGAAGGAGCTTCCTATAGTGGTGCTCATAATTGCAATAATAGCGGTAGTATTTTGATTAGAATTAATAGATTTACTATTGGGGTGCTCCCATAAAACATATCCAGAGTAGGGTAGAATAACAAATTCTGGTAAAATAAATCAGCAATATATACGTATAATTGAAATGAATGGATTCATGATTATCAGTATTTTATAATTTGTCATAAACAAATAATTTGTTTCGTATAATTGGTTGATTTTCAAAAAAGCAATGTTATGTTAAATCAATGTTGCATAGTTTAGCTATTCAACAGTGGTAGTTTAGAACCTTGCAAGCTTTTTATAAAAAAAAAACCTTAACAAAACACAAGAGAATCATTTTAAACAACTTTTATATTTTGAACAGCTTTAATATTGCTATTGCTTAATAAAAAGTAACTTTTGGTATACATTTATTCAGTATTTAAAAGTCAACTTTTATTTTCAGCCTTCTAAATGCAGATATTTTGTATTCCCATTTGTGATTAAAAGGAGGATCCATATGGACCCAAGGTCAGAAAGATGTTTTTCTAAGGAATGTTTGTTATGTATCTCAAGTCACTCTGTATAGAAATTGAAGCACAACAAACAAATAAAAAAGATTGGATATACCATTTCAAAATGGTGGAAAATTAATTCTGTTGCACTAAAAAAAGTTTTGTCAAAAGTATTTTTTTTTGTAAAATACCCCACAATATTTGTACTCCTCTGTGAAATTATACCACTTATGTACACATTGATCACTAGTATCAGTATTTCAAATCAGCGGCATTGCATGCATAGTCAGCCGAACCGCTCTGACTGATAATCACGCAATGACTCGCTTAGAAATCACAAAGTGGTTGCGATATTGGCGGAGATTGCTGGATAACGATTGGCATCGGTAATTAAGACATGATTAGTGTGCTAAAGACAAGGTCGACGGAGATAAAACACTAATAATTTGTGTTGGATGGGTTAATAAGTGCAATTTTATCTATGTATGCTGATCAATTGTTAATGTGCTTACAACGAATGTGAGAAAATTGGATGAATTAAAAATACATGGGAGTTTTGAAAAGTATAACAATTAATAATCAGAGTTTTATTGAAGAATTATTTAATTGTTTAAACCAGACTAAATATGATAATATACATAAATTAGTTTACTGAATTACTAAATTTAATTTTTTAAACCAGACTTTGGTGAAAAAAAAATATAATAACTAAACCATCTCTCTGTGATATTTTACCAAAAAATCATGTTTTGTTGAAACACCAATTTGTACCACATTCAAATACCCACCCCAGCATAAAGTTACCCACCCCTATGATACTCTGATTAAAAGAGCATTTGAGTGGAAAAGATGCAGAGCGTATTTATTGTAATTTGTATAAATTTTTGATGCACTTAGTGCATGTGAAATAATCATATAAATTTATTTAAAAGGATTGGTGTTCCTGACGCCAAGTCATTATTAATTGCATATATGTGGTCTTTTGAACATAGGGAGGGGGTGGAACTGTTACATGACATGGATGCAGATGGTGAAAAACAAAAAGAGGGAACTTTTAAAATTGAACTTTACATAGTAATCATCCAAGGCCTATATGAATCCCTGGAATACCTGTGTAAATAAATGCTGTTATCCCCCCTACCATCTTTAGTAAATGAAAATAATAATTATAAAATATGTTCATAAGAAGTGGTACTCTGTTTACAAGAGTCCCCTCCCCTGGTCAATCTAGATGATCTTTGATGTACTTTTGGTGGTGGGAGAATAATATTCATATCAATTATATGAGAGGATGAAATGGTTGGGCTTTTATGGTTATTGTAATTTCTGCAGGTAGTCATTTAGGGTTTTTTCAGTGCCACATCTTATATTAGGCGTCCTAGAATTAAATGAATGGAAGATTAAATGGCCTTGTTGAAAAACATTAAATGAGGCAATATGGAAAATACACCACATACCACTTTACACGTGCCAAGATCCCCCGAAAAATCTAAATATTTCAAAAAATATTGTCCATGAAGTTTATTGATAGTAATGAAGTTTTTGAACCTGATACAAACTTTTAAAATATTATAATAACTAATAAGTACTGACTAAAACTAAGGCCAAAAAAAAAAAATTGTTGTGTTGCCCTCACAGGCCAAAAAACGGGAGGATCGGACGGTCGGATTTTTTTTTTTTTTTTTAATTTTTTTTTACTAAGTATGACCTCCAGATCTTGAGATAATTGGTACAATGCAAAATATGTGAGGTGAGAAGTGTTTTTGTGCGAAATATATTCATGAACATTTGACAAATAAATGATTCAAAAAATAAAATAAAAATTGTTGTTTGCTAAATATTTATTAAAACTCGTAGCTAAAAAGTTAGTTTTTGTTCAATACACATACAAAAAAGAATGTGATGACTTCCGGTCGCTGACCTCTGCACAGAGAGTGCTAGACTTTTACGTATCTGCACGCATACTAGTAGTTTCGCGATCGAGGATTTCAAGTATTACAAGAGACTAGCTAAAAACTAACCTATTTGCAGTATCGTACTACGAATAAGAGGCAGCTCGTCTACTATTCGCAGTATTGCAGATACTGCACATTTTTATTTAGGTAAGTGGCATCGGCATCTTCTTATTCGCAGTCCGATACTGCGAATTTATTCGATACTGCGAATAGAGTCTTCCAAAACAAAAACATGTCCGTCGAGTCGCCGAAGTATTTACCATGTTTACTGCATTTTCAAGGCGAAAAACACGTAAATATCATAAAATTTACAACAAATGTGTACAAAATAAAAAATAAAAATAAAAATGCCGGTCGTAGAATTTCGAAATATACGACCGGGCGGGTGAGGGCAACACATCAATTTTTTTTTTACGCCTAATATAAAAATCTTTTGGAAATGCATCTTGCAAACAGTGTCACCAAAAAGCTACAAAAAATAAATAGTCCATTTGTATAGTAGTCAATGGCAGGATTACGTTAGTATAACCCTGTCCAAATGTTCTGATATGATTTACTGGAAGGCTTATTACCAACAACATCATTTTATTGCAACACCTCACTTACATATAATTTCCCCTGTGATCTAAAAATGCCTCATCATAACTTAATTAAATTTCACCATTACCATCAGACTATTTTGCCATTTGACCACAAATTTCCTGTAATTTCAGCTTTTTTAAAAGTAAACAATCCTTTTCAATCAACTTTTTCATCAAATAAGCGATATTGTTACCACTTTTCAGTCAGGTCAATTATTTTGAATCGATATTGAAGAAGCCTTCCATACACGTATCGATTTGGTAAACAAGTCCAATTATTCTAATTTGATTGTACACTAACAAGTTAATATCGATTGTATACAAATGAAAACACTAAAATGCTATGTAACCATGACAACATCGTGGCTAAAGTGGTTATTTGTTTTTGATGTTAGGATAGAATTTATTCATTTTAATAACTGATGAAGCATTTCATATTGAATTTGAGTATTATGCGTATTTGATATTGAATTTGATTGAATGCGTGTAAATTAGTTATAGTAATTATTTCTATCACGCAAATAAACCTTTGGTTTTAACCAGGAAGGGGGATGGGTCATGTATAATGATGTACAAATGGGTGACTAAATAAACTGATAATCAGGTATTTTCTAATACTTTCTGAAGAGTGTATATCTTTAAGGTGAAAATCTCTCAGAAGACTTAATTAATTGGATATTTTATGACAGAAAGACCCTTGTTTATGGTGTGTCTAGTGGGGGAAACATTGATGACCCGTGTACATGCAATCTCACCAGAGGGTGTCCCCTTAGCTCCAGTGATTAGGACAAATACAGAGGGAACAATTGGGTACCCATGTACATGCAATCTCACCAGAGGGAGTCCCCTTAGCTCCAGTGATTAGGACAAATACAGAGGGAACAATTGGGTACCCATGTACATGCAATCTCACCAGAGGGTGTCCCCTTTGCTCCCGGGATTAGGACAAATACAGAGGGAACAATTGGGTACCCGTGTACATGCAATCTGACCAGAGGGTGTCCCCTTAGCTCCCGGGATTAGGACAAATACAGAGGGAACAATTGGGTACCCATGTACATGCAATCTCACCAGAGGGTGTCCCCTTAGCTCCTGGGATTAGGACTAATACAGAGGGAACAATTGGGTACCCATGTACATGCAATCTCACCAGAGGGTGTCCCCTTAGCTCCTGGGATTAGGACAAATACAGAGGGAACAATTGGGTACCCATGTACATGCAATCTCACCAGAGGGTGTCCCCTCAGCTCCCGGGATTAGGACAAATACAGAGGGAACAATTGGGTACCCATGTACATGCAATCTCACCAGAGGGTGTCCCCTTTGCTCCCGGGATTAGGACAAATACAGAGGGAACAATTGGGTACCCATGTACATGGCTCCCGGGATTAGGACAAATACAGAGGGAACAATTGGGTACCCATGTACATGCAATCTCACCAGAGGGTGTCCCCTTTGCTCCCGGGATTTGGACAAATGCAGATGGGAGGTTTGATTTTTCTATGGATTACTACCTTGATGGATATCTTCAAAGCTTAAAAATTAAAACACAGTTTGCACGTGGGTCACTGTTTAGTTTCCGCTGTTAATCACCAATTTTGATGTGACAGAAATAATAACATATCTGTGAACTATTTGGAGTGAAACTCAAAGGAATGCCTTCCTATGATTCTCTTAATCTCTGCCTTAATTTTCTAGGGTTCCAACACCTTATTAAAAAAAAAAATTAATTGGCAAAGTATTTAAATAGTAATTTAGAATATATCAACGCATTTGCATTTTTAATAATCAACAAGAGCAATTTATCCCTAAGTTATGGTGAAATAGTTCTTCAGGTAAGTTTGTTACTATCTTAAAATCATAACATTTTTCTCTCAAAATGGTTGATGACTATTCTGATATCAGGTTAAAATGTACTTTTTCTAAACTTAAAAATGAAACATTTTTACCAAATATCTGTGCACCTGCTTTGTGTCTTCTACGAGACCAATTAAACATCTCAGATAATGAGGAGTAAAGTTGTAGATCATTTGTTTGCTGTGTGCCTTCTCATCAAATTAAGAGGACTTTTTCCTGTGGGAAAGTTGCACTGAGATTCATCAAATAAAACAACTTGCAGTTCTCATCGAATAATTGATATTCCAAACTTTTTTCACATGTTTAATTGTAAGTACTTTAAAATGGATGGATATACTTAAAGACTAATCATCTTGACGTCTAATATCGAATAATGTTGTTTTTTAAAGAGTCATCTTTCATCATATCAAAAAGCAATTAACTGGTAAATATCTTAGAACATGTTGATGAAAAGTGCTTATTTTCCACGTTTTAGCACAATGTTTAGTTGTATTGAAATAAGTTTTTTCTAGCCAGTTAAGACTACTAATAAGTGTGTTTTGAAGATTGTTGAGATTGGTTAAAAGGAGAGGTGATCTATTACAGTTTTTAATACATTGAAAATAACTTAGTAAATAAACAAAATGTGTCACCACAATATCATGTGAGAAAATTCCGGTTGCATGTTAACACCTTTTGTTACAAAATTATATGAGAAAAATTTAATATATTTATCTATGAAAATCTCAAAAGAGAGCAGATGGGCTATTATAAACCCATTACTTTCAAACTTTCCCTGGGAAAGTTTTGATAACTTCTTTCAAAAAGTTTCTAGTGATTGAATTTGAATTACCTGCATCCGTGTGCATTTATAATAACCCACAAAGTCATTAAGAAAAAAGGGAAGTGAAAAACAAAATAAAAAGCAAAAGCCAGCTGTCTCATTCAGTCAAAGTCATTACCATTCAAAAAGGCATTCTGTGACATTATTGCTAGGTAAGATTTTTTTATTCAGGAAATTTTACTTTTCATAATCATCAATCAAAAGTTTAATTCTTATGATTTGATTACTCTTTTTCAGGTTTTGATACTTTTATTTATTTTTTTTATCTTATTACATTTTATATTTTTACCTTTCCATAACAATTTATTTGAACTATATTTTTTATATTTCTAAGTTAAAATAACGTTCTAGACAAAATCAATAATTATTTGGTCTTGGTATTACTTTGTGATTGTGTAAAACTAATGATGAATGCATATTTACTAAATGTATTTATTTTTTAAATGTACAAATTATGAAAACAAAACATTAAATTCTTGAAATAAATTCATTAGGATTCAATGATTCTCCTTGAGAACTTTAATACTATTTGAACTATTAACAATCGGATTGTTAATAGCTGTTAATAGTTCAAATAGTATTAAAGTTCTCAAGGAGAATCATTTGATAGGGTGGGATGAGGCCAAAGTGATTGATTTGGAATCTGATAGGACAACCCGCTGGTTAAAAGAAGCCATATGGACCAGGAGCAGAGGAAAAGGAACTATAAATAAAGACGAGGGGGCATACAAGCTTGATCCGATCTACGATCAGATCATCAAGCAGCATCCTTTACGTTCTACTTTGACGCCATCTAACTGAACTAAGGATGCTAGGATCTAGAAACACCTCACAACAACATCATTGTGGAGTGACCCAGACTCCTGATAGGATGTCAAAATATATCCGTGAGTACCAGATTTTGGATTTAATACCACTTCAAACATTAAATTGTATATTTGGCCAAGGAAGAAACATGAAGCTTTTTTAATGTACACCACTTATCAATAACTGAAAATGTAACATACAAAATATTGGCCAAATCAGCTGATAAAAGTGCAGGTAAATTTCTTTGTCTTTAATGTTTAATTATAGATACTTTTAAGATTTGTTTATTTTAAAAAACATATTGTTATTAAGAAGATTGTTAGTGTCATATTTCAAGTGAAATTTGCATTTTTTGACATTAGTTGCACATTTCTAAAAGAAAGTTGTTTACCTTGTTCATATTACTATTTGAAAGTAGTTACCATCTGTGTCATACTTTGGTAATGATGCAGGTAGGCTCTTTTAAAACCTCCTTTTTTTTTTGTATGGACGTTTTTATGACATTTCTTTTCTTCAGTTTCTCATCCCTAAAGATGATTACAATATATGTTCATGTTAATGACAGTAGACTCCTGTAAACATACCTTTTAGCTATGGGAAAATTTAAGAATTTAGCTATGGGAAAATTTAAGAATTTCTTGTCAAAAAGTTTCTCTTGATGGCATTGAAATTACCTGGGACACTTTATACATCATTTTTCTCAAATTCATTTTAAAACCCCTAATCAAACAAGAAATAAATAACCATCTGCTGTTGCTATTCAAAGTCATTACCATCTAAAACCCAAAATCATCAGCCTGTGACTCTTCTCTTGTGAAACAATTTTTATATTTTGAATAATTAAAATTTCCAGGTGCTGCAAGGTATTATAAGAGATGTGATTTACATCAGAAAGACAGGATGAAGTTTGCTACGGTGTAGAGACATCGTGGGAATGGTGGCTTGTTATTGTTCCATGTTCTGGCTGATCGAGCCATTCCCACGGCTGACTTGGTAGTGGGTTATGTGCGCTAGGCGGGTTGTGCTCAGCACTGCCTGTGGAAAGCGTTGAATAGATGGGTTGATGATGCGATTGGATGGTTTGGTTTGCTGGGTCTGTTGGTATAATAGCTATAGCTGATGGTGAGATTGGGATGTTTAAATATAAGTACAGTGGGAAAATAACTTGTATGGGGGACTAATTATATGGTGATTGGGTTATGATGTTTTGAATTTGAATATGGGAAATTTACAAAAGTGTCTTTTTATGACTCAATTATTGTATTTGTGTATAAAATAGAATTGTGGCAAAATGATATCTGCTATTGCTTTTTCCTTATGAGATGGTCTGAAAATTTATAAAAACATGGTTAAGAAATCATGAATTAAGAAAAATCTTAATTTGAGCTACATCAAAATTAATTAGGAAAAGTTTTAAAATGTAAACAAACAATAATTTTGTCCCTTAATATTTGAAATTTTAAGCTTGTATGCTAACCAACTATAGAGTTTAGAAAATGTAGATTTGTATGCTTAAAGCAGGCTTAAAGTTAGTGCGAAGTTAATTTGACTTTCACAAGGTCTAACTTTTTATTGTACAAAATTAAGATGTATGGTTATGTTCAAGAAGATTAAACCAAACTATTTAGAAATTATAAATTTCAGGTAGAAAAGGGAATTATTGTTGTATTTCTTAAAATTTAGTTAAATTTGCGTCTGAAAATGTTCAATATGCAGTAAAATTATTCTTCTACTTCTAAAATCTTGAAGATACAAGCATTTTCTCTTGTAACATTTTGATACTTATTTGTCATAGATTTTGAGGAGTCCTAAACCAAGGTTGTAATTATTCCATGATTTATCATTGATACCAATGTATGTAGACTCATACATTCAGATTTTACTTCTTTTTAGATGCAATCCATGATAGAATGAATGATGATCTCATTTTCTCAACATAAATTTAACAACATTTTGTCCTTAATCTGTATCTACACCTGCTCCCTCACCAAATCTGAGCTTCTTACTAAAATTATGTCAGATTTATGTCTATTTTGTTGATTTAGGGTGCTGTTATAGATCTTTCTACAAATACTGTAGAGCATGAAAATTTCACTAGCATTTTAATTTCGCTAATTTCGCTAGTATCACAATTCGCTAAATTAAAATGCCGCTAAAATAATTGTTAACATAGTATTGAATAGCAAGATGATTCAAATTAGTGAAATTAAAATGCACCCAAAAAGTGAGGGTTTCCAAATTCGCTAAATTTTAATGCCGTGAAATTAAAGTGCTTTACAGTATGCAGATCTGGGAGAGGTGTATTTAAAATTTATTAGATCTTTCTGAAAAACTTGGTAGATTTATGACAAACATCATAAAATAATGTTTATTGAAACTTCATTTGTTATGATAAGAATCTGAATTTTGCATTTTTGCAAGATCTTAAAGTTTATTAGACTAATGCATCACAAAATGTATTATTCCTTGTAATTTTTAAACGTTTCAGAATCTGTTAGTCACAAAATTTGATCTTATAAAAATGCCTGATAATCAGTAGTAGAAGTATGTTATTTTCATAATGATTTCCCTTAATATACCATAGATTGTTCTTGCTATCTATGTGAAAAGTCAGTTATAAACTGGCAACACTTATAATTGTAAAACTCAATCATGCAATGAAACATTCTACGTATTTAGAATTTTGAAAAAAAAAAGTAAATTAATTTAATGACATGCACACCTTGGACTGTGTGGTGTGACAGGAGACTGTTTTAATTATAGTGTGGTGGTACTCATAAACCATCTGCCTCATTGCCATGGTAACTGATGATTGTTGCATCCGATAACAGGATAGATTTATATATTTGGCTTGATGAATAGGGTTTACACACCAGTGGTTTTAACTAATGAGAATGCTGAGCTTTTTAAAAAACTAATTCATTGCAATAAAGTTTCTTTTATCACTGGTTAAAGGTATGGTGATTTTGTTTAGTAATGAGTGTAAATTTAAAAAAAATTGAATAAATATGGCAAAGTTGTCATGGTTGTGGTGCTTAGGTATGTCCAGTTAGTGGTGATCCGCGGATGGTAATCTGTCTCGCTCATTTCAGTTTAGACGACAGCAACGTTTGACCGCAAATATATAGTTCAGAGATTTAAAAAGATTAAGCAACAATTTAAAAAAGAAATACTTTAACTGAGTTTGATTTCAAATTTTGAACTCTAGTGTATTTAGTGTTAAACATATGGTATTATATGAAAAGTACCTTCATTCCAAAATATTAAAGTTTGAAGAAAGAAAAAAAAATGCAACAATCAAACTAGGCTGTTTAAGATAAATTTTTATACATCACCATTTGGATAACAGTTTTCCTAAAAGAGTTCAATTTCATCAATTTCTATAAACCAATATTGCATGTGTTTTAACTGTGACTGACATTTTCTAACCCAAAGATTTGTTTTTTAGATAAATTAAAATTTTACACAAATTATCATGAATAGAGAAAAATTGCTAGAGTTACCATAAAAACATAAAATTAAGCTTAATTAAGAACCCGTATATAACGGAACCAAGTAAACTGCAAACTGAATTATATGAATTGGATTCAGACCCTGAATCATAAATTGATCTTGTCGAGTTAAAGCGAGGCACTAAATAGACACAAATGCAGTCGTGCAGAAAGTTTACACATAACACTCCCATTATAACACAACCAAGCAATTTTGAAAATTACGAATTTGACGATACAGCCATAATTATGATGGTAAGCATGTCTGTAAATCTTGCCGACCGACCGAGTGTCTAATTAAGTAAGTCTAGCTGCTGTTCTATTAAAAGCTTGTTCTAATGTATAAATCTCCACATTCACGTTGTTAAAGACTTCTATTAAGATTTAGGTGTTCTCTTTTGCACTGTTTATTAAGATAAACGTTTCTAGAAAGAGTGGCACTAGTAGTTATTCTTCCTAGTGCTTAAATCCATTTAACACATCATGCCCCACCTTAAGAGCAGTTTTTCCATATTTGATGATTTTTTTCTGCCACATGCATTTACATGTTTATTCTGGATAATATTCTCCTATGCATATCAAGAGAGGTTGCGTGTAATCAAATCAAATGATACGAGTTGATGGTAGTTTTATTTGATGCGTGCATGCATGCATGCTAGTAGGTTGGTTATTACTGTAATTAATAAGCGCCATTGGGTAATTATAAATATCACGGCTCATTAGGAAAGGCTATATGAGTGTAGGCCTAACTAGGCAAGTTCTTAGTTGAAGGGAAATAGTTAACAGTCATTTTATGAAACATTTTCTTTTAAAAAT
>JXSR01S051526.1:3694-17078 GCA_000969725.1 Ophiothrix spiculata
AAATAGGACAAAGTTGAAAATTTGACCTTTCTTTTGACCATTGACCCCTAGTTTAAGGTCGGACGACGGGGTCACCATTGACACCTTTGATCGCTTGTTCAATACAAACAATTTGACACCTTAACCTTTGAAATCAGACAAAGTTGAAAATTTGACCTTTCTTTTGACCTTTGACCCCCAGGGAAAGGTCGGACAATGGGGTCACTATTGACACTTTTGATAGCTGGTTCAAGACAAACAATTTGACACCTTAACCTTTGAAATCGGACAGAGTTGAACAATAAGCAACATTTTATGCATAAATTATGCAAATTAGATACTTAATTAGCACATTTTGCAGCTGACACAAGCACAGGTCTATCCCCACCTACCCACCAAATTTCATGCATGTAGGGTGCACGGTTTGTAAAATATGCCATTTAAATCATTTATGCATAAATTATGCAAATTAGGTACTTAATTAGTATATTTTGCGCCAAAATTGTTGCTGGATCCATTTCAGCTCCGGGTCTACCCAGACACCAAATATTATTAACGTAGCTAGGGTATGCGTTTTTTCCGAGATTTGCTCCGGACAAGAAATGCGGATGGCGGACAGTTTTAAGGAATGGTATGTCTCTTCTGAAAAAATTTCAGGCTAGACAAAAATCAAAACCCAACTTCTGAAATATTCCTTCAGGTTATTCCATTTTCAACAACTCAATATTATCTCTTTACTGTTGTTGATTCGTAATGAATCCACAGCTGATATTCAAATTAGCGCGTCACGAATGGCACGGCGTTTACACAGTACACATAAGTTGGCGCACTGATCATAGTGCGTCGGACACTTATGGTGCTTGAGGAAAATTAATAACGTCAAAGCAGCAAACACTCGCAAATTAGCACTTTGCTTCAGATATGCTAAATATTTTTATGAAGATGAGTAGGCCTATCTGTTAAATTGAAAACATTTAGGCCCGTATTCCAGAAAGATGTTTAGCTAAATCATTGTTTAACTGAGCATCAACTGTCCTGGAATGATATGCATCATTGAAGTTTTCAAGCAGAACTGTTTAATGAGTCGTGCTGTTGACGATAAATAAAACCTTGATTTAGCTAAACACCTTTTTGGAATACGGGCCTCTTAATTTAATTCATACATTTTCAGAAAGATTTTTGTTGTTGAAAGATATTCAAACATGCCACAGAGTTGTGCATCACAAATCAACAACTCTGTATCCGATGCGTTGGCGTATTTTTATCGCGCGAGGGTGGCTTGGATGCATCGTTGATTCGCGATGAACAACTCTGTGGCTTGTTTGAATACGTTAATGTAAAATTGTGGTGCAAATTTTGACAAGAATAACACATACAACACATGAAATAGTTTCAAATAATTTATTACAAAAAGCTTGCAAATATTCACTACATTTTGACAATAATTACCATGACAAACAATAGAAGTGATTATATCATATGACTAGTGTCTATCTACCATGATTGTTGCACCGACTTGAAAGCTAGTAGTCCTCACAGTCACACATCAGTTAGTGGTTTTATAGCACAAAGGTTACCATGGTTTTCTTACACCAAATTCAATACAAGTTGCTCTGGTTTAAAACAAACATAATAAATGAAAGCATGTCTTGATTACCTAGGCCATCTAGGTGAACCTCGCTCACTTGTGAGGTCCATCTTGATAGACTATGATTACCCAGAACCTACTGTACATATTAGCGGTCAAGAAAACACACCACATATAGCCACTTACAGGTTTGACCTAGAGACCTTCAAAATAAGTAACATGTTCTTTACATGTGATGGGTTTCCTGGGAATGTGAAATTGTCACATCATAAAAACCCTACATGTTATTCTTTTTTTTTTTTGATCCGACTCTTTGCACAAAATAATTTCCCATACCATACCTCTCCTTCACCCAACAATTTTTCTATTACCATTATAGCAATTTCTATTGCACTTTTGATTTTGAATCCCACATAAAACAACACTCGGTTATAACTAATTTCCATGTTCCCAAGCAGCAACTTTGTTATTAGTTTCCACTCTGTAACAATGAGTTTCCACTCTATAACAACATGTAACCTAATCACAAACATGCATGTCAAGAAACATTTGTGAAATTTGATAATGAAATTGAGCATGTCGTTTTTTATCCAGGTAATTATCAAAATCATGTTCAGAAATGCAACACAACACCGCCTCTCATTAAGCATTCCGAATACTTCCAAACAAGACTAATTATTTGTTGACAGCACAGCTGTTCATACAAATCCATTTGACTCTTGCCTTAACTTGGCATTTATATCTAGCATTTTCAGCTCCAGGCTAACCTATTTTGTCTAAATACTTTACTCAAGTTATGACTGCTAGTAAAAAACAAGCATCAAACAAATCAATAATCTTCTTTAGGGCAGTGGGACGGGTGAATTTTAATAAGGAGTTTGAACATGGTAGTTTTGAGGTTATCATTTCTAGATCATCATATGCTAGGCCTCTTTGAATACGGTGATAATAGTCCTGGGAGTGGGTGATTGTATTCATGTAATCATAGGTGGACATCATGGTTGAGTGAGGCCCCTAAAATGAACTCCAGGAACATTTTTTGTTGTTGAGGTAAGCTAAAAAAAACACACCAAAAACCGCAAAGATTTTTGACAATCATGAAACTATGATTTTTCAAATTCAGCAAAAATCATACCCTAACCATGAAACTACATGACCCAAATCATTTAATTTTGTAAGTAAAGACATACCCTCGTCATATATTCTTACTAGGGCTAAAACACACCCTTTTTTCTGACTTACAAAACGGACCATGCCTCCCTGTAAAATACTCTTTATCCGTATTTTTGTACTTCAACCATGATTTTCATCTTTGAAAAAAATTGCCCCCTCCCCCAGGGATGAAAGCTGAGTGGCCCAGTTTTTGCCCTATATAGAATCTGTAGCCCAAGGCTTATGAGAAATATGGTGTCATAAATTGGAACAGATATCAAAACCCGAGGTATTGGGGATATTACAAAGCTAACCTGTCTTTAGACATTACATATGTGACCTGCCACATCGAATGGTGCGACATTGTGCCCTTAAAGAAAACTTGGATTTCTGTATGACATAAAAGAAGATTAAAATACACTAGGATTGATTTTGAAATTTGAATGTTTGGTTTTGGAGTTATGACAAAGAATTTTCTTGTTATTTCATTATTTCTATTACAATTCACAAGTTAATTTTACTTGCGGCTCAAAACTTTCGGTATGGCGGGTCACATGTGATGTGGTTTTCCCAAACATTTTTTTTTTCGCGCAAGACGAGCTAAACGCGAAAATAAATGAAGCGCGAAATGTACCACTTATACAGCAAGTAACAAGTAGGTTGCGATATGTGGTCGGTTGTCCCACATCAAATGGCTTATCCCAATAAATAGGCTAATGCTAATTGAAAAGCACTATCTGTTGCTACCACTTCTCCCTTTTGAACCTCTTCTTGATACTAGATAGTTAACGACTGCTTCAGGAATGCAACATTCTAAAGCATGTTTCATGGCAAATATATAACATGGTTGAAAACGCCTACAGCACAGGATGAAAACTGGGGCAATAATCTATAAAGCTTTCAAAAAAGATATTAAATTTGCTTTCAAAACACAAGTGTAATACAAATAAATATATCTCAAATCAAAGAGATGCTGAAAATGTCTTGATAAAATCAGAACAAAGAGCAAGAAATGTTAAATGAATACATGGAACTTAAAATTGAATCAGATGAACTTGTAATTTTTAATTCAAGAAAACCATGGCAACCAAGGTAGATACAAATGCACATCAGGCAATTTATAATGTACTTTCCCTCTACAAATGTTACAAAGTATTTCTCAGAGGAAAGGAAATAACACTAATTAACAGAGAAGCGACCCATCCCACCGAAACCCACAAGTTGTTGACACAACATGGGTCTCATTTCATCACTACAGGCTGGTACTTTCTAACTCATATAGAATACAGGGGATTTCTAGTGCGCTATGCTTTCCTGATTAGTAATTCCACTTGGTCTCGACACATTGTACTATAACAGGTGGAGGCTGAACACTGTGGCTCAAGTAAGCTCTATTCCATTCAAGCACTATTCAAGCTCTACCGCAACCTCTAGGGGACTGAACCAATCCACATCTACACCATGCCAGGACCAGTCACTTGAATTTCGTACAGGTTTCCATGAGACTGTCCAAGGGAATATCACACACTCTTAACTTTGGCACTGCAGAGGTTTGAACTCGGGACCTTAGTACCTTAGGGAACACTTTAAAACTCAACCATCAGGAACCACCGGATCTGAGACGCATGTTCTATCCGGCAACTGGTTAGATTTCGATGTACTGAGTCGTGGCTTGTTAAAACTTGGTCTGGTCTATATCACAACAAAATCAAGAAATACTTGGTTTCACCATATAAATCAACTAGGCCTATATGACATAATTGTGGTTTTAACAAAACAAAACTATATTCTCCAGTTAAAACAAGTATCTCAAACTTACTGTAGAAAGTTTACATTTGCAAGTCTGACATGATATTATAAACACAAATATGTTCAATAAGTAGACTGTGTTTAAAATGATTAGAAAATGGAATACATGTTAGGATCACAAAAAGTACCATGTAAATAAAACCTTGTAACAATATTCATTGCTTTGACGTCTGGGAGATACGCAGTCTTTACTGGTTGTGTGTTTTGAAGCATAAAGAATGTGTATCGCCACACGACAAGCAATGCATAGCGACCAATTAAAAGTCCCAGTACTGTCCAAAAGGTAGCAAGTACTGTGCCTTGCTTGTACTCCAACTGAAGTGCCAAATGTATGCAAGGGGATCATGTAGTACTTTTAATCAAATAAATGTCACAAAAGTGAATCATGACTTCAAAATAAAGCTCAAAGATCATGCATACATTGGGTTTTTAACTTCCAATGTCCACTTGCTCAATGAATTGTGTCGGAGTATAAATTCAACTCAACTTGAGCCTCCAGTGACGTCGATTGTTGCAACTTTGGTGTACAATAATTGCAGCAGAATCTGTTATACTTTTAGATCATGTGTGAATGGTCAATCATAAGACAGAATTTCCGTAAAAATCCCATCCAGGGGTGGACATTGACTTTCCAAGTTACCTGCCCGACAAGAAATTTACCTGCCCGACAAAAAATTTTCTTGCCCGAATTTCAACAATAAAAACAACAAAACATCACTAGGCCCTTATCTTTCTAAAAAAATGAAATTTGCTTCAAATTTGTTTGTTTTTCCACACAAAAAAAATCAGAAATTTGGGTGGTTTTTGCAAAAAATTAAACTGAAATTTTAAAATTTTACCCACCATGTCGGGCAGATAATTTTCAATTTTTACCCGCTGACACCAAAGTTAGCTGTCGGCCGGATGCATATGTCCAGCCCTGATCCCATCACTTGGTCCTATAATTTAGTACTCTATATATAGTGTTAACTATGAATCTTAGGATGGATAGGTTTTCATCCTAGGTTTTTACTTTCTTGCCGAGACTAATATTTCTTGAATGCATGATACTTGTCCCTGCAAAAAAGTCATTTTTCTTTGAAGCAAGTAATAAAAAATCTAAGAGTTGTCAAAATTAAGGCATTGAATAATCCATAAATTGCAGCATTTTTCTACTTTTAAAATTTAAAAAAATTACATAAAAAGAAATAAAATCTAATACTTCCAAAGGTTTAAAAACACATTTTTAAATTTATATTTTGAAAACAAAATGTGAGTAATTTCAAGCTTGCACTAAAGCTGATCACAGACAAAGCATATTTCACAAAACTGAAACATAATTTCTTCACTGAAAGAAAGCACCAACATCATGTCTATCTAGTATCATTTTTTACAGGGGAAGATCTAAATTTAACCTAAAAAGTTTCGATCCATTTTCAATCATCTAGTGCAGGCTTGCTTTATAAAGAACTAAATCCAACTCTTTTTCTCAATCATAAAATCTGTTGTGTCGTTGTTTGTAGCTAGAGCAAGCACAGGCATGAATTATTACCAACAAAATATCCTGAAATTTCCTGAAAATAAGGAAAATACTTTTTGTACAGAAGTTTTCAAAAAAATCCTGAAATCAGGAAATTTCCCGAGAATTCTCATGCCTGCAAGCAGTGTGTGTGGTCACTCAGCAATAACACAGATAGGGCAGTTGTCTACAAGCAAAGCAACAATTTATTTGACAATGTAAACAGAAATCCAGGGTGCAGGGTCCATTGTTTGTTAATGCAACCCTTACCCTGGATTATTGTTTTCAAACAGAAACCCAAGGAGCAGGGCCCCATTGTTTGTAAATGCAACCCTTGGCCTGGATTTTTGTTTTCATTGTCCAATAAATTTTTATTTTGCCTGTGTATTTCGGTGGTTCTCTAGTCCCTGATATTGTGACAGCTACTCTGGATGTCAACATTTCTACCCATGATTTCTACATGCCTGAGGATGAATTAAAATATTTTTTGCCAATATGTGGCTCCTTAACCAAATCCCATCGATTTGTCCTAAAATTCAGAAACTATTTTTGAAAATGCATCATGCATGTCAAGTTGGTGTCGCTTATTCTTGAACCTGATACATTTCAATTACAAATCGGTGAGACTTGGTTAAGGAGCCGGAAAAGTTAAAATTATCAGAAAAACATTAATTTACTGTTTATGCAAGTAGAAATCATGGGTAGAAACTTTTGATGTGCAATTTAAATAGAAATCTCAGAAATTGGCATTTTGCTTGCCCTAACACTGTATGACAAACTACTTCTATAGCATGTTGATAAAACATATATATATAATGACGATACTGATCTGTACAGGGGTGGCCTAAGGCCTTCAATTTATATAATTTACAAATCATTTCAATATTACTCACAGACTCATATTCACACATACTGTTTGGATCAAAGCTGATTTCACCAACCTTCAGCAATAGGGTCCCATTTTGAACAATCACTTTAACCCTTTCGATCCTGAATTGGCATATAGGTGTATATCTCCCATACTGAATTAATATACACTCAATACAAATTGGAACGCCTGAGCGTTCTCTCGTAAGCTCCTTTGAAAACGCTCAGGGGTTCTATAGGATCGAAAGGGTTAAATCTCGCAAATGAATTTTTTTTCAATTTTTTTTATTCTATGCGTTCCTTTTGAATATTTGCAACGCACAAAAACAATCACAAAATTTGTCTAATCAGTCCACTACTTTGATTTTATAAACTTGAACCAACGCTAGGATCTGGAATTTTCAGGCAATGTCCTTCCGCCCCAGACTGACCCAAAGAGTTCTCCGACCCCATATGTCTATTATGTTGATGAAATCAACCTATGATGGCTATATTCATACAATATTGAAATGTAAAATTCGATAATAATAATATAATTCAATAATTCAAATTCGATGATGATATACAATTAATGTGATCATAATCACATCATAAATATCATAATCCACATTAAAATCAAATTTTCCGCTCATTCTCAAGCTCACATACTGGTGCTTTCAACTTTTTAAGCTGAGCACCCAACAACACTTAATTTTGATATAAATTACAAAGCACATGCCTTTATACAACATTCGTTCATTCAAAATTCGCATAAAAACTTTGGTTTCATCTTTGCATAATAAATAATGCGCCTCGTGGGGTATATGTATAATTTAGACACAAGTATTATATGAACATCAATTTAAAAATCACAAATATTAGGACAGATCATATTTTTCTTGGTGTACAAATTTTGGCCATGACATAAAACGAAAAGCACTTTTATACAATCAAGTTAGAAAACAGTATCATACATAATCAAGCATAAAACAATTAAGTACAAAACAGGGCTAATGTGAAGTCATGCCTAATATATATATGGATGCAAAATGTGTGCTTCAATCAACCTTTAACTTGGTTTTGAAAATTTGCATTGTGCAAAATTTACAGAAATAATTTGAACCTCCATATAAGCATCAAATTATTTGTGAAATTGTCGTTATTTATGAAATATCTTCGGGGCCGATTTCACTACAATGTAAATACATGTACCATGATAAACAATTAGTAACTTCAAAACAGAAATGGGTTTCACTATAGGCCAAACAATAATTTATTGGACAATGTAAACACAAATCCAGAGTACAGGGCCCCATTGATTCTAAATGGAACACCTGCATGGATTTTTGTTTAAATTGTTCAATAAATATTTAGTTTGCCTATAAATGTATGAACCCTTCATAAATGAATGACGTATCGACAGTCACATGGAAAATTCCAACCCTTCATAAACAGACGACTTACGAGTCAAAAGGTGCTCGTAAGTCAACGGAGGGTTCCAGTCTATGGATGTATTTACACGCATTTAATGAAATTGGCCAATTGTCTCCTTTTTTTACAATATACATTTCATAATTTTTTGTTAAAAGTATTGATTAAATTAAAAATCAAATTAAAAAGATATTCAAAATGTGCCCAATATTTCAAATGTACATGTGTATTTTTCATTCAAAAATCTGTGATGAATAATAAAAAAAAAATTTTTGGAAAAACTTGTGCTAAAATAAGTAAAATTTTCTGCAAACTGCAATGAAAATGCAGATAAAACACAATGCAAACTTGGAATTGAACAAATAGTGTTATTTGTAATTATAACTTATCATAAGATTTAATGAATCATAACTTGAAACTACCAAGCCTTTGTCAAAAATGAATGAAATTGCATGTTGCAAAATATTTGAACAAACATTGCTTGTTAGATGCTTGAATTATGATTAATGAAAATCACGGCATTCCATAGACTAGAAATGGAGATGATGAATTTGAGATTATTTGAACTTGAACTCTTCAAACAAAGCGTCCACACAAACACACATGCAAGCCCCGTCTTTAGCTGTGTTTTTCATTTTTTTTTTATTTCCCTACCTACTAGATAAAAGTCACTTCACAGAATATTTAAAAAAATTGGAAGACAAAATCCTCCACTGATACAACCACAAAGGCATGTTCATACTTCAGCATTTGATGTTTACTATTGTAAGTGCCATAATTCCTCTGGCGGCGTAAACGAAAATACAGAGGGGTGAGTCACATTTATATATAAATGGCCCTGCACTCTGGATTGTTGTTTACATGGGCCAAGGAATTGTTTCACTGATTACATAATCAGGTGTGAACACAACCTACTTTACCAACTGGGTTTATATCTAGAATACCAAGAGACCTTCTGCAGATATAACAGTTAAAACAATTACAGTTATGTATATAACAGTCGATTCATTCAAATAAAAACAGTTCAAATCATTCAGTGTTCCCAATTGCAGATTCAAAGTTTTGGCATCGCACAAAAACAAAATGCAGAAAAAATACTTGTTCTAATTGCCAAGACATCATACATCATAAATATATTGCATGTTATGTTCACAAATTTATTCCTTTCTCAAGCCATTGCCCCCTCCCCGGGGAACGCAAGGTTGGTCCGCAAAACCAACCGCCAAAAAAAAAAGTGGCCAAAAATTGATGTAATGTGTACAGCACTGATGACATATGTTACATCATTCTGGAAACATTCACATCGTAATATCCACATAATCGTGCGTGGCTACACTGCCTTCACTTGTTTAGGAAGAGAACATATTGACAAATCACATAAAAACTGTTTGAGTTGGTCTTCGTTCCCAATACTGCTACCCTGTCCCTATACACCGCTGTCAGCATTGACTTCAGTCATGGCTACGATAATTTCAGAGAAAGAGCAGCGGTTCTTTGGGCTAAAGTCCCAGCAGCGTTTGCACATGTCCTTGATTTCTTGCGGTGCGTCTTCCGGCAGCTGCAAATTGGCATCCCCTTCAAGAAGAGCTTTCATGAAGCTCTCATTATCATACTCCTTAAAGGGCAATTCCCCCTGTGTGAATACTTCCCAGACCAGAACCCCGTATGCGTATACATCGCTCTTAGTGGACAATTCGTCTTCATACAGAGCCTCCACAGGCATCCATCGAACGGGCATAAGGCAATGACGGTTATCATGATATTCAGCGCGATATAAGTCCTTACTGGTCCCCATGAAGCATATTTTGACCTCCATGGAGGGACTGAGTAGGCAATTACGGGCGGCAAGGTCGGCATGAATAAAGCGGTTGTTTGACAGATGTTCCATTCCTTGAGCGATTTGGTTGACGATGTCTATTTTCTGCACTTGGGTTAGAGGTGGTGGGTTGCTAGTTGTTCCATTTTCTCCTCGGGTCGCTCTTAAATACTGTTTTAAATCCCCCTGCAAAGTTGAATAATAAAATCGTTAGCTTAACGCAAGCATGTTCAACATCGATTCCAAATACTAAAAACTGGGAAAAAAAATATCCAAACAATATTTAAATGGATATTAAACATGATCTGATTTTAATGTTATTCAGGATTTTGCTCTATTTTGTAAAGTTGTTGATGATTATTAGTTTGTTTTAAAGGAGCATAGTCCGATTGCTTCAACTTTTTTTCAATTTTTTTGAGATTTTGGTACCAAACTATTGCTCATATTTTTCTCATAACCCATGTGAAATTTCAAAGTTAACTTACGTTCCGTTTCGTTGATATGGTAAACCATAATTAATTTTACACAGTAACGTATAGGTGTCTCTAAAATACGAAATTGCCCGTATAATAAAGACAGTTTGACCGATTCATCTGAAATCTGAAACTAAAACTTCTTTCAGGATCATCTCCATATGAAACTTAAAATTAAAATTTGAAAAATCGGACCAAGTTCCTTTAAAACAGACTTCAATAAACTGATCGATTATTAAATCAGTCAGTTTGATCATTCCATCATCAAGCATTTCCCCGTGCATTGAGGTAATTTCTTTCTCTTCGTCATGGTTCTTTGAATTCCCCATAGGTACAATGTTACGTCCTTGAAACAGGTTACCTGCTATCTTGGTAACAAGTAGTCAGCACTACACTTGTTTTGAGTTCTGCTGCTAATGCCTCCATATGCTTTCAACATAAAAAAAATAGCAACTTACCCAATCTAGATATTCTGTAATCATGAGTTGTGGTTCAGCCTCTCTACATAACCCTAATAGTGCAACTATATTAGCATGGTTAAGTTTGGTGAGCATATCTATCTCCCGACGGAATTCAAGCTGCTGATGTTCGTCACGCGTCTGGAGAGCTTTCACCATCACCGTGGTTGCTTCCTCACCATCTTTGATACCTGCTGCTCTAGCTAAGAAAACTTCCCCAAAGGCACCATGACCTGAAAGTTGTGTTTTAGTAAGAAACACTCGGGTAAGTTGTATTAAATGGGTAGCTTTACTTGTGCGCTGGTTGGTACCCTTGATTTCAGGGCATCACTATGGCTCAAATCACCCAAAGAGCACAGGTACACTCGAGAGCACATTAGTCACAATTGTGACTAGGAAGAATCACATATTCAAGTTCCTCCCTCGTCCTCATCTAGACACACAGTACTGTTTTAAATACACCAGGGGTAGAATTTAACATATTGTTACATATTGTTACACGAGTCAATTTGGATCCTCCCTGATAGATCTGCATGATTTTTAAAATTCTCTTCAATTCAGATTGCTCGAGATATCCTACAAGTTATGAAAGTCTTACAGGACTTGCACGCTGTTGTTTGCTTGAGTTCCTGTGCGAGTGGACTCTCTGTCTGGTGGATGTTAAATTAAAAGGAAAAAAACATACCCCGGGGTCAATGACCAATTAAAGTTTTTCAAAAGATATGAAATCACATACTGTAAAATCTCTAAAACAGTTTTCATTGCTTGACATTGCGAATTCTGTTGATTCATTAAATTTTTCTTACAATAAAGTTGGAGGACACATTTATGCACAATATATCAAAGAAAGGGATTGATACAAAAAATAATTTAGCTGCAAAGATCTATTTTGTAGACTTTGTCATTCACCTCCAATGCAATGTTTCACGCCAGGGAGTAACATGGAACAGCCTCAATTGACCAATCAGAAGACGAGATTCTAGTCTATGACATCAGAATACCGGTGTATCAAAGAAGTCTATTGCATCATACCACTAAACCATTCGGTACAATGACATCACAGCACCATAAAATGATCGCTTACCCCTTAATTATTACTGCTGATTTTTAAAGTTGGACTCCTAATCCACTATATCTTACCTATAACAGCCAATGACTGTAAATCATGCCTAGGGAACTGCATCTTGTCATAACTAGCCCTCCTAGCTTTGTTAACATTGGCTTGGTAATTAGGATTCACTGCCACCGTAGCATTGATAGCATTGGGATTATCATGGTACTCGTTTAATGGCACGGCCTCTCCTCCGTTGGGCAGAGCTCCATTGGCGTTGACTTTCTCGTCTTCCTTCGCGAGACGAGTTGCCTTGCGACGGCGATGCCTGCACCACCACATGAGACCGATGACGAGGATGATGTATGCTGCTGCACAGCCGACGGCAATGGCTATGGTCCGGGTCATGAGCTGGGGTGAGAAGGCACTGGCTGTGGGTGGACTTCCCTCTGTAATATCAAATTAACAGAAACCCAAATTTTACATAGTCACATATTGATAAGGTAAAGGAAATCACAAAACTACTGCTTCAAACAAACAAATTGTGATTGTATAGACTCACCAGGTATACACTGTATGCAGCGCCCCAAGAAGGAGCATTCGCACAGGGGACCAACGGCTTAACGTGACTATCCGAACCACGGAGCAATTAGAGTAAAGTTTCTTGCCCAAGGAAACAAGGAGACGTAAACCGCCTGGCCCGGGGCTCGAACCCGCAACCTCTGTATTACGAGACCCGTGCTATAACCGCTCGGCCACGCTCCCCTATACAGTCTATTTTATAAGGAGTAATAGGTAAGCGTCATTTTTATCTACATATGATTTACACTTGGTATGTAAGATGATAACTGCCATCAAACCAAAAAAAACCCTGTCATCTACCAAAAATAAATCATTAAAAACAGAACTTTGTTTTGCATCTTTATCTCTGGTATAAATCTTCAAAGTACCCTGTAATTTCGATCATAAGATACCATTATTATGCCCATTAGAACCCATTCCAATCAACGTAATAGTGTAAAATGATCGTTTCGGAAATGTAGAGTATGAAAGTTTTTCATTTTCCTAATTTGCTAAAGATAATATAACAAGCTTGCTCCAGGGTTCGTACACCTTGGAGCCTTTAAAATTCAAGGACTTTTCAATGACTTTCAAGGTCCAAAAGCATGATTTTCAAGGACTTACCACAGCATAATTTGCAGTATGCTGAACTCTTGTTCCTGCCGACATCAATCCACTCGCTGAATTTGGGATCAGTTAGCCATAAATTATCAATTTTCAAG
>JXSR01S051535.1:57213-82841 GCA_000969725.1 Ophiothrix spiculata
GTCAAAACGCATGCGCGCGAGGACGAGAAACTAGTATATTTTTTTACTTGGCCTTATGTTGAAGGTCGAATTTCTAATTTCATTAGAAACGTTACCTTTAAGGCTACAGTCCCTAAAAACGTCTCGCTCGGCTGAATGACATGTTTACTGCTAGTTTTTACCTACTTACACCTATCAGAATATCACAATTTTTGGCGTACATATTGAATAGAGTCTTTAGTTTATACATGGAACTTTACTAGTGATTCCACGTCCATTATCAAGGTCAAAATGACGCCTAAAGACTACTTCGAAAAATTTGACCCTTTTTCGCCGAAACCTCATAATTTCATGATGTTAACAATTCGACTGGTTTCTAATTTTGACAAATTATAGGCTTGATACTTCTTATTGAATTACAAACAATATTTTATAAATATGCTGAGTTAATTTTGAATGATAATGTAACAAACCCGGGTTGTTTGCCCGAAAATCCGGACGTGAATTACGAATGCAGTAATTACGAATGTCCGAATGATTAGCTAATTTTCATAAATGCTTGGTTATCCGTTTCCGGAAGATCCATTTTTTACCTGTCAAAATGGAACATACCTGGTTCCTGATACTGGCCATATATTCAGCTTTCTGCCCTAAAACAGACTCTGCTGTCTCTTTAAAACATTTTACCCATTGGCTTTCCGTAGCATCTGCAACATTGACCTAAAAAGATTTAAAAACAAAGGATCCAAGTATTAAGTAAAACAGAGATGTTCAATAATTTCGTAGAAGGAGATAAGCTATGCAGTTTTTATTCTGTATGTTATGTAGTTAGAGAATAAAAGATGGCGATTTCTTGTTTTGCCTGTCATCTATCGTCTCATAATGGATGGCCAAAATTCCTTATTAGGAAATAAGATCTCACTCAGTGACTAAGAATTCTACTTAATTGATGAATATTTGGAAAGTTTTAAGTGTGGTCTGATGCATTATGATGCAATTTCAAGATGGAAAAAAAAATGTCCATCCATATCTTGTACAGTGTGGTCTGTTGTATCATTATGCAATTTAAAGATGGAAAAGAATCAAATGATACAAATTTAAAGGCTAGTATGGTAAAGGTCTCCAGCGGGAAGCGTGTCACACATACCACAAGCTAGCCCGTACCAGTGCCGTATCCAGACTTTTTTTTTCAAGGGGGCAAGGCGGGGCAAAGACTTTTTGAAGGGGGCAACTCCCCGGATGAGTAGACACAAAATGGTTCACTCCAATTTTTTTCTCATAACTTTCATGTAAAAATGACATTTTTGGAGTATACTGACTTCCTTTTTTATATAATTTTGCAATGTCACCTCTCAATTTTGCAATTTCAACTCGAAAATATTACGGTTATGTGACCATAACTGAAGACATCGTTTACAAGCCGCAAGGTTTTAACTCGGACATATTGCAGTTATCGTCCACTGCACGCTACACCACAGAGTAACAGAGATACACTGCACTAAGCTCAAAACACGGCCCCAATCATAGCGTAGTATGTTGACAAAAACTAATATTTATGAGTTACTGTCAGTTACACTGCTCAAAAGACTCATCAGTAAATAATCAATACATGTATTAATAACCGTTTTCACGCTAGACTAATTTCATGATGTCTTACATGAAGAATGAACAAGACGAGGACGCATTTGGAAGAATGCTACCCAACTTGCATTCAATTAGGCGTTATACACTTCAAGGGCAATATCAGGATTTATTTGAGTAGGATTATCCATAATGCGTCCTCATTTTTGTAATTGGAGCCACTGATCACGCAATCAGCCAAGAAACGTTAACCAGCGCCTATTGAGAAATGGTAATCAAATGAGCTATGAAGTATATATGGGAATAAAGTGTCAGGGGCCTGGCTACACGGCGATCTTTGTATCGCTAATACAAGCCTACGTGTTTTTTCAAAGTACTCTATCAGGTCTTTAAAATTATCGTATGGTAATGAGTATGGTATCACGAGAACGAGAATTTCATGATCTTGATTGACATGTGTGTTCAAAATTGATAGGTTAAAGAATGCGAGCGTGATGGGCCAATGAAAGTTGTTATTTCGAAACTCCATAGCGAATGTACTGACCGGGGTCTTGTTACAAAATGTACCTAATCAGGTTTCCCTTTTGTCTTTTTAGTTCACAAAAAATATCACATGAAAGCTTAATAAATCATTAACAAAATGGTAAATGTTCAAAAAAAATCGGCCGGTTAGTTTTGATACAGCGATCTTGCAAAGTTATTATCCTATACCCAAAACACGGGAAGATATCTCGGGGTCATGCATCAATTAGGAACGTTGTGTGTGCATTGTATACGAAATGTTGCTAATAACTGCAATATGAATTAAATTCTTGCGGTATGCTTCCGGCGTCTCTACGGCTCACGGACACCATCCGGACACCGCCCGGACTCCGATCGGTGTCTGCTGGTATGACGCCGTAAACACATCATAACCTCGCCGCAAGGTTATGTGACCAGGGTATCCTACAGCACAAAATATCGATGCAGCTTGTAATCGATAAGTCCAGCGGTAGTCACGATACGCACAGCATTCATCGCGAAATGAAATTTTTTGTCACTGCTTTAATCCAGCTTCGAAAATCAAGTCGCTTGATGTCGACTACATATAAGGCCAATAGCATACAAATATTGACTGCTCATAGTGAAAACTATGGTAACGAAGTGATCTTGAGACTATATTGGCTACTATTTCCCTTGACCGAAGGTCGAGGGAAATAGTATGATAGTCTCAAGATTACTGAGGGGAGTTTTTACTATTTCTAGACTGAAATATAATCTTTTTTACATTATTTATTCATGTTTTTTCATTGATTGGATCAAACCTTTCATTTCACGAGCGTCGCCGTTCCTCGACTGAAAAATGATCAACCGGCCTCTTTAAAAACTTAAGAAAGAATGCTCTCTGCATGCATTATGTGGGCGACAATGTTCTACTTTCATGTGTAAATCCAGTGCACAACAGTTTACAACCAAATCGGTTCAAACAAACAATGATGTTATTTGAGGAGGAAACATGCATATTTGCATGCATATTTCGCCAAAGTTGAAAAATGTTTTCTCTGCGTCTTTTCACCCTTCTTTAAGGCTGGGGTAGACCTTCAAATGGCATACATGGTTTTTGTACTCTAACTCTCAAACTAATTGCATAGACAATATAAAAGTATACATTTTTAGAAGTGGATTTTTACCCTGAACATGTTAGCGATATCGGTTTTTGACCAAAAATGTCGATTTTGGCAAAAAATCCCAAAAATCATCATTTTTGCTCCAAAATTTCTGGAAAGCCTAACTAAAATTTGCATACGTGAAATTTTGAACTTTTTTGCTTTTTGGAATTTAGAAACAAATGTCTAGGAACGGTTTTCTCAAATTTTTGATTTTTATCTTATTTTTTGAAATATTGCCAAAAATTGCCATTTTGGTGGCAGCGGTGGGATTTGTTTACATATTTTAACCTATTTTTGGCATTTTTTTAAAAACTAAGAAACAAATAAAAAATTTGAGAAAACCGTTCCTAGACATTTGTTTCTACATTTCAAAAAGCAAAAAAGTTCAACATTTCACAAATGCAAATTTTAGTTAGGCTTTCCAGAAATTTTGGGGCAAAAAATATGGTTTTTGGCATTTTTTGCCAAAATTGTCATTTTTGGTCAAAAACTGATATCATCATCATGTTCAGGGTAAAAAATCGCTTCTAAAAATGTATACCTTTATATAGTTTATACAATTAGTTTGAAAGTTAGAGTACAAAAAACATTTATGCCATTTGAAGGTCTACCCCAGCCTTAAACTTTGTCCTATTTAGCAATTTGGTCCCACCAGACACATATTTCATTTCATGGTAAAGCTTTTTGCCATTTTTTAATAGTCGTGCCATGGGAAAAAAAGAGAGATTGTTAAAACACTTCAATATGTACCCCTTATGACATATGAAAATAATCTTATTATCGTTGCAAATTATTCTATTTTCTCACTTCAAAGATTCAAGCAGCTTAACTCAGTAGGACAGGACCAAGTTTGAAAAAGGGTGAAAAGACACAGAGAAAACATTTTCCACGTTGGCGCTTCGTTTACGTTTGGTAAAGTTTGTGGTAGATATACAAAATATTGACTGCTTTGAGGGGCATAATTAAAAGGCTTAAATTATAGGCCTAATGTATCTCAAAACCACAATATGCCCCGAAGCGAAGCTTAGGGGTATAGTGTGGTTTTGAGATCACCGAGGGCCTATAATTTTAATTATGCCACGAAAAAGCAGTCAATGTTTGTTTGATATACTATAATTTAAAGATTCTTGTCATTTGATTGGTTTAAAATTCAAAATTTCTATTAATTTTGATAATGCTATAGAGTCATGCCTAGCAATATATGCCATGTAGAGTAAACAAGATCAAAATAACATAATCATGTACTCACCAGAATTGCTTTGATGAAATTACTACTGAATTCAGTCTTACTTCGAAAATGTATAAATTGTTATTCAAGAACATGAAGTCCATTATGCCGTTCCTAGCCGGTGTAATGAAATACAGCGTCCGTGTGACTGAGAGTCCTAGCTTCTATTTAACTCTGTAGTACGTACTTGTACATGTGCGATCAATAAATCATTTATTGCGACTTATTCCGTGTAATTCAATTTGACCCGGACTCCTGGTTATGGGAGACACTCAATCTCATTACACATGCCCTGGCCTTGATGAAATTCAACCAGCGGTTATTAAAATATCATACTGGAGAGTTTGCGATTTCCAGAACGCGAACGCAAACGAGAACGAAAACGTGAGTTCTATTGAAATTCAGCCAACCATTACCTGCTTGAACAGTACAGCACACCGTGTATTGCAGAATTTCACGTACACTTTTACGTGAATACTAATCACTTAATCGATATCCCCTATTGTTTTAAATAAAAGCTATATCAAAATCAGATGAACACATGCAAGAATAATGTACAGACATGCATACATATCCAGCACTTATCGAGGTTTTATTGCGTTTGGTTGTAAAGATTATGGGTTGCAAACTTCCCACTTACACACCCGTAAGTGGGGATTTTCTGATTTTGCATTGACTTCTGTGTCAAAGTTTTAAGTTCTACATATCTGCTTGCGAAAGCCAATACCCTGAACGTAAACGATCAATAATACGCGAATAGCAGCAACACATGTTGCAATTACCGTTTGAAGTGAGTCTTTTTACAAGGCTATTCGTTCAATACGTACGTGAGTTCTATTGAAAATTAGCCAACCATTCATAGATATCATAAGCGATGCATATCATTTCTTAAGCTTCAGAATTTACGCCCTCGATCAGAAATATCTTATTTCATGACCATTATGAGAGGGGGCGACAGCATGAAACATTCACAATAGGCATTCGTTGCATGAATAGAAAATTCTTTGCTAAAGGGCGGCATAATGATATATACATAGGCAATCTATGGTATTGCGCGTAGGCGTGAACCGTTACGTAAACGTGAGTTTAAAAGTGCTCACGTTTTTGTATCCCCGTACGTGTACGTGGTAATCGCAAACTCTCCGTATGTGACTGTCCATCCCAAAACAGCAGTAAATACCACCCATTGTCATGTTCACTTTTTTAATTATTTGCAAATACCATGATTTAAGGATTAATTTGATATTTTCACCTGTAGCGTAAAATGAAGTTTCTGGCATTTACTGCTCATACGGGCTGGATGGACACATATAATTTAATATATGGGTTGGTTCTATTGAAAAAACTCAGATAAAATGCTATAACATAAACCGTTGTTGTGTATTTACCGGGGGTAACTGGGTATTCTAACCGGCTAACCACCCGCGTTACCAAAAAGACGAGACCTGGACAGATCTCGAGACTTGCAATAGAGTATCAAAATCGACCTGGTACTCTACTGTAACAGTCTCACATGGGGTACTAATTTGGCTGGTAAGTCTCTGATTGGGTATAAAAGTAATGGTTGAATTAACGACAACGGTGTCTTTAAATGTCAATAAAAGTGATTTTAATATTTTCAACATAGTTACAATTCATTTGTGTACGGTCTCAGAATTATTCTTATTGACATTTAATATAAGCAAATCGGGCTAAATTACATGCATATCATTATAACAATATTAAAATTTATACTAATGTTACATTATCATATTGCACTTTTAAACATCAAAATACACATCTAAAATTTTTAATTGCACAGATAAACCAATAATAGCATCACAAGCATCAAAAAATAATTACATATTCAAAAACAACCCAATTCATCCAATTGGGGAATAATTCGAAAAAAGATATTCACAGAATGTAAAAAGTCATGTAAAAAGTTAAAATCCTAGCTTCAACCAAAAGAAGAAAACAGTAAAAAGGATCTACTAATTCAATAAACTGATAAAATAAGAAATTGGACTATTCTGACTCGTTTGGTTCGGTAAGAAACGTTTCCACTTTTTAGATATTCAAACGTAAAACTTTTGCGCGCTTCGCGCGTTTATTAAGATTTTAACTCCTTTTTTAGCTATAGGTAGCAAATTTGTTTCAAAATTTTGCCCGATTGTTAATATTCTATAAAATTTGCTTCTCGCACTTATCAAGATTTTATCTTCATTTTAGCTACATGTAGCAAATTTGTTTTACAATTTCGCGCGCTTCGTGCGTTTGTTAATATTCTATAAAATTTGATGACCGAAATTAGTATGTTTAGAGATTTGCGCGTAATTAAAACATCCAATCATATCCCTCCCATGGTGTCATTCGGGGGAAACTATAGCTTGTGCCCCCTGGTAGAAATCGAGTACAATTCTAGTACAGGATTGGAATGCGCATATTTGGAGCATCCATTCGAGTACAATTCTAGTACAAATTGTTTGTTTTAAAAATACAAACAATTTGTACAAAATTGTACTTAAATTGTACTCGAATGAGGTTCCAAATGTGCACATTCCTATCTTGTACTAGAATTGTACTCGATTTTCTCCAGGGAAAAATCCTGTGCACGCCACTGGAAGGTATTGAACGTGGGAGAACGTTATCATCATGATCATGGTTAATAAATGTTCATTGAGTCTTGTGCTGTCGAATGCAGTTCGTAGACCGGTGCGACCAGGTGTGTAAAATGACAAAGTAGAAGCAAGATAATTATGATGTTCCAAAATTGTTTATGCACTTATAGAAAATAACCAGGATTTTAAAAGAACTGCGGTTCTTGATGGCAAGCCAATGCAGATCTAGAATGAAAGGAGTGGCATGACTCACGCTTAGTTGCACAGTAGATATTAAAGCTTAGCTGCCCAGTTTTGAGTCTCCTGCAATTGTGATATATCGGTTGTCTTTGTGCCAAAGAGGAGTGTATTGACCAGCATAGTCCAATCTTGAGAGTATCAGAGAACGTACGGCGTGGTGACAATCTTGATCGACGAATTATCTGATGCGACTTATGTTACGTAGATGATAATTCAGATTTCTACAGAGACGGATAATATGCGGAGACATAGAAAGTTCACTGTCAAACAAGACTCCTGAAGATGAGTTTCGGATGGTTTTATAAATGCAGAACCAATTTTGAGGCAGATATTAGAAGGCAGCTTGTTCTTGTTGAAATGTGAAATGGCTACAAAGAATTATATCTTGAAGTAATTAATAAGCCTCGTTTTTCTAGGGACCCCCCCCCCCCCCGTAACTGATGATCGCCGATTGCACCAAAACGTAAAACAAAGCGATCCTGAGCATTTAGGTGATTGTTTTTACATCCCTTGCGGTCATTTTGACAAAATAAAGTCGCCTCGAAAAATGTTGTTATCAAACTGAAAGAGGAGACCCTACCTTATACTAAAGAACCAAACAACATAACTTTGAGTGTGTAAATTTCAAAATCAGGGGGGTCCCCCCTCAGGAAGACGTGTTACACAAAATGGCTCAGGAAGACGAGGGTTAATTTAAGCATGTTTTTAGTAATCAGGTGTTTTATTTCATGAATAAAGGCAGACAGATTTGATAGAGCAGTTTGAAAAGAAGAATCCAATAGATTGAATTCAATAAACAACCGAATATCCTCAGGATACATGTGATAGCCAATTTGGTGCTTCCTGATAATACGTCCAATAGGTATGATATCTTAAATGTACTTGAACCGACACAACGATGGATCCCTGGGGAAGGCCAAAGTGCATATAATCACAATCGTCCTTGATGCACACTTTAGTGGTCCTGGTATTAAAATATGATTTAATCCAGTCCAAAGCTGTGCCCCTAAGGGCAATTTCATGAGCCATTTGACTAAAAATAATGTTATATTCCACCGTCGAACGCAGCCGACAGATCAAGCAGTACCAAGAACAGCCCACGTTGGTTGTGAATGGATTTCATGATACTGTTTTTTACTTTTTACATGCAGCAAAGGCGTTTCAGTACTATGGCTGGTATGATCCTGGGGGTATGATATGCAGACTGGAGATCTTCACCGAGTGTGTTCTTCTCCATATGTTTATTGTTGCATTTGAAAACATGTTTTCTCAAGCAATTTGGACATGAAAGGGTTGTTTGCAACCGGGCGATAGTTCTTAAGTAAGTTTGCATCCACAGTTGCTTTCTTGATAATAGGTGTCATGATTGCTTGTTTCAATAGATTGAGAAAAGTTCCTGTTGAGAGAGACATATTAATTATATCCTTAATTACAGGTACAAAAGTAAATTGGTTTTGTTTGATAAACCAGGCGGGTATTGGATCTAGAGAGCAGCTTTTTGCCGCTGCCTTAATAAGATTTACAACACCATCTTCATCTGCAAGATCAAATTCATGCAAAAGGCAAGATACACTATTATCATACATAACAACATCTTTCAGTCCAATTTGCTCAGTTTATAGATTCTTTTGAATATTGTCAACAACTTATTTCAGTGAAAAAGTCTGCAAATTCATCAACAAGTTGTTTCTCAGAATCATGATTAGGCAATTTCTTATTGTTCTTATTAAGCATCCCATTAACTAGGTTGAACACTGATTTGGAATCAGCACCGTCAAGCCGTGATTTATAATAGTGTGCAACCTTAGCATTGTTAATTAATGTATTTACAAGCTTGTTTTGTTCAAGGAACAGACTTGGTCTCGTCGCCGATTTTAACGTGCTTTATGGATGTCTGAGGAATACCCCCGGAGGAATACCATGGTTTTTTGGTAACAGCTTCATTTGTAAGTCTAGAGCTATATGTTCTTTAAGACAGTGGGGCAACTCGTGACGACATATATACCTGGCTGACATCGATGATTTTCGCCGATGAGGTCGTTGGAAGTTACAATCGTTTGCTTATGTGATTCAAACTCTCCTGCAGATCTATTGTTGCGCTACTGCCATACATATACCGCGTATGGACAACGTTTGGTTCAGTATAGGAGGGTTTACGGCTTTATTCCCGGAGCGTTGCAAATACTATATGACCCCAGGAATATTAAATTTATTGATACGCTCTATTTTAGGAAGAAATCAAATGACAGGAATCTTTAAATGAGGTATTATAATAAAGACTAATACCCCGAAGTGATCTTGAGACTATATACTATTCCCCGAGAACGACGGTCTAGGGAAAAACAAATATTGACTTGTTTTTTTGTTTTTTTTTTCATTCTTGCAATATTTCCCCTCAGTGTTTCTGAGACTAGACTATCCTACTACAGTAGTAGAGCACTGAGGGGAAATATTACAAGAATGAAAAAAGGTCAATATTTGTTTTATACCGATTTTTTGAGCAGGCAGCAGTAAAAAAAAACCATTGACTGGCTCAAATCATTCAATCGGTATGATACGTAACGAGCGGAGAGTGTCAAATATGTTATAATGTATGTAAGTCTTGCAGTTGCATGTGTTCACATTGTCCCAATAAATTTGTAACATGCATTTATACCAGGAGACATTAAGAAAGATAAATCAAGAAAATCTTGACGTATTGCACTACTCACCGAAAGCAAGAGCCTGTATTGGAAATTTGGGTAGTCTTTGCCACATTTTACACACCTGTAGGAGCCATCTTCATTCTCGGTCACTTTCTTCTTACATTCTTGGGATGGACATGCCTATACACATTTAGATAAAATAAAAATACTAGACTTAGACCTGTCTTTGAAGAGTCAGGGACCCTGTCGATTGTCCTTTTTGTCATAAGACTTCTGCATGCATATAAAATCATAGTATCACGTCAACGGTACCAAACCTTTATTGACTATTGACACTTTTGATTGCTGATCCAAGACAAACAAATAACACCTCAACCTTTGAAATCGGATAATATGCAAATTTGACCTTTCTTTTGACCTTTGACTCCCAGGGAAAGGTTTGACAACGATTTGTCGATTGTTTCAGACGGGTGTAATAGGAATCACAGTCTTAGAAAAGTATAAGCTAACAACTCTCACGCAACCTAACTTTCACGGTTTATTCCGTTATGGTCTATGAAAGGCGGACTTTGATTCCAGGGGGGGGGGGGGGGGGGGGCATGATTACTTTTACACTGGCCAACATGGCAAAAAACAAATATACGCCATGGCGACGTGATGATAGGCTACAATTTTTGTTTTCAATTTTATAATCTGAGCTGTATTCTGATTAGCTAACCTATAAGCGATTAACTTTAAATTGTTTTATTTCGTAGGATCTCTAGAGTAGGCCTGCTTTTATATGTGATTAAAGTTGGTTTTAAGACACATGACTCACCATGTACATACAGTTTTCTTTTTTGATATATGTTATTGTTCCTTTGGTTGTAAAATAATCAGCCTGCAAAGAATATAAATGGGATGCGATTTAGTCAGCTAGTTGAGTGCATTTGTGTATCAATTTTAAAAATGATATTGATGTAGCCCTTCAAGAATTGACTTAACCCTCAAAGAGCCGGGCCTTTTTCGACCCATCTCACAGCCGGGGGGGGGGGCGGATTCCGCCCCTTCCGATCTCGGAAACCGATTGACGAAACATCAAGTTTAGGGTACTGGTGGATAGCTAGGACCCTCACGAGTCCATTGGTACCAAAAAAATTGAAATCGGACCTTGTATGACGTCACAGTGACATCATAAGTGACGTTGCGTCGAAAACGAATTTCACCAAAAATCGCCAAAATCATAGTTTTCGCAATTTTTATCAATAATGTGTGTCAAAGTATACTTAGGCATGTTCTTACTCCAAATAAATCAAATAACTACAATAAAACATAGTGGAAGTGTATCCTAATAACAATTGGATATTTGTATGTAATTTGCATTGAAAATCAGTTTTTGGTCAGTTTTTCGTTTGACCCAGCGTGCCATTACGGAACGCCACATCCCAACCCTAAGTCCGATTTTCACAAAAATGGTCTTAAAATAAGCGCAAGGCTTTAAGAAAAAAAGTCAAGAAGTTTCAGCGCGAAAAAATAACAACCGGCGGAGGTATAAAAAAATTCGGAGCCCCCCCCCCCCCCCGGCTCTTTTAGGGTTAACTCTACTATTCACCTTTTCTCGATCGAAATTCACCTTTATCCACCAAACTTAACCATATACTTGTCAAATGGCTTTCATTAGTTCGGTTTACTTTCTCTCAACAGTCTTTCTCTCATTCTCTCTTGATCTAACTCACCATTTCTCTCTGACCTAAATTCTGATTAGGAACATCTGCCAGATAGTGCCAGTAAGTACTTCCACCGGCTTCAAACCCTCCAACTGAAATGATCTGTGCTTCCTGGTCAGACTCATACCTGAACAACACATGTGATCAAGTCAATATAATTATGATAAAATAAATTGATACACATCTGAATCCCAAAGTGCATAAATTTCTCTTATAAACCAGGTGTCCCCAAAATGGTTACATTTAGACAAATGATCGTTTGCAAAACCTATAGGAGTTGGAGATTTCAAACTTTGAAAACTTATACATATCTTTGCTAGAGGTTTGCAAAATTTTAATATCATAGCATTAATATTTTTTGAGTCATCAAGAAAGAAAGATACCTATGTCAGAACCGGATTTTTTCAAAATTCAACGAAATCGTAAGCATGTTCGTTTGATGTAAGTTTTAACCCTCGTTCAATCCCTTTGAATTTGAAATTAACAGGCCCAAAGGTAGGTTGCTTTATACAGTAGTAAGGGGTAGGGTCTCTTCTTTCTAATGATACTAAAATCATGAAACTCCAATAAGTTGTTACGTAATTATGACGTCATAAATTACTTCAGGTCCGAAAATTATGTCAAATCTGATTTTCGGCACAAATGTCCACCGATTCAAAATTTTGCTATTTCTAAATATCGATCGGACTTTTGCTCATAAATAATGAAAAGTATAATTTAAACATGTCCTGTAAGATTTAAAGCGTCGCATCATTTAGATTTTTTTTTCAAAATTTACACAAGTTTATTATGTATTAAAGTAGTTAAAGAATTAATGTTACCCGTGAAAAATTTAATATGCTTATTGCAGTATTCTTCAACTTTCACACCACAATTTTATTGACAGGTTCAATATAAACAAAACATTTTGGAATGCATGGAATGCAGGTATCCTCAATTTGCATAATAGATATACTGGGAGAGAGTTCATTTATTATTCATTGAAAGTTTAGTTTAATATAAGTCTGATTCTAGTACAGGATCAGTGCGCACAAAGAGCGCACATTGAAATATCGTAAAACGTGTAAGGTTGTTATTTTGTTGAATTTTAAGTAAAGGCGTTTTTGACATAGGCATCTATCTTTGTTGATAACTTAAAAACTAATAATGCTGTGATATCAATATTTTAAGAGTATTTAGCAGGGGGTTGTAGTATAATTTGTGCAAAGTCACGTTTCTCCAACAACTTTAGGTTTTGCACACGGTTATTTTTCTATAATTATGTAACCATTTTGTGGGACACCTGGTACATACCTTACAAGCATATTCAAGTGCAAAGTGTGCCAAAAGTGATTGCTTGTTAACAAATGTTTGTTTGCAAAACCTAGAGCAGCTGAAAAAGTCAACCTTTTCAAAATTCTAATATTCTTCTTCTAGATGCTAATTAGATTTTAATATCACACAACATTAATATTTTCAACAGAAATATAAGCATGTTCGTTTTGTGTAATCTAAATGTGCACCTTTTCCAATTGTAGTGTATTTTTTAGCAAATTTTAATTACTACAGTTTATAGTGCTGTAGTTTTGTTTTCTTTTCTTTTTTATATTTTACTACATGTAACCATTTTTTTGACATCTGGTAGTCACTTTTGCCGTATCACCGTACGCGATGATCCAAAATTAGTGTTTTTTATTAACATTATTATGTATGTTATGTTTGATGTTTTTTAACGGGATCTAAACAAAGTTGCGATTTTAAAAAGTAGGGTGCTGCATCTTAAAAGGTAACATTTAAAGCGTAATCAAAAACACCCTTATTATAATTATGTACATGTACAGGGTGAGTCAAATTAAGCTGTAATCAACGAAGGGATTTTTTAACAGAAAAAAATGTTTATGTTTGAATACTTAAATTAAACTTGATAGATAGCAAATTTAATCAGCTTTCATGAGAATTTTAGTTTGTTGAAATTGACCACTGCATTCAGCAATGAGAAATATCTTATTGTTTGTAGAGATACTGAAGAAGATTTAATGATGCAGATCAAAGTACTGATGGTCATTTCAGATGTTAGTGCACAATCTTGACAACCCACGGCGCAACAATGTAGAACCAGCACTGGTATTTTGTAGTAACTAAATATCATCAGATTCATAGACCGGTTAAAGATCGCCGTCTGTTGTGTCTGCATTTTACGGATGCTAACCAGGTCCTATCACCTCAAGCTATTTAAAATAGTGTTTATAAGGTAAAAACCACGTAACTCTTCGTAACAGAACCGATGAAGCATCTGGAAGATCCTGATCCGGATAGCTCAACAAAACAATAACCGAAGGTGTTTTTTTGAGAGATCTGAACATCACCTCAACATTCAACCCACTACCCGGTATTTCGCAGTCCACATTCATCAGTTTATTGTTTTCTTATTATTTCATTTCCATTGGCGTTCCTATCATAACAATTAAAAGAGACAATGGCCTTTGTTACCAGTACGCAAGTAAACTAAACAGCGTAGTTTGTTCGCCGGTCAAATTTGGTACCTCTACTCAAATGACAATAACTTTAGAATACTTTGTCCGATTTCAACACAATAAATTTCTATGAAAGCTAATCAAATATGACATCTTATACAGGAATAATTTTGCAAAATGATAAAAGGGAATGGTTATATAAAATCACTAATTAGATTACACTTTATTTTGACTCACCCTGTATAGAATATGATTCTTTCAGTAAAAAACACTAAAACAAACAAACATTTTTATGATTTTTTTCATGTGAGAAAAAATAAGCATCCATCCAGAAGTAACTTGGAATAAAAACAACATTTCAACAATAGCCAATACTATGCTTACCACTCTTTAAGCTGGTGTGCTTTGGGGATATCAGGATTAACTTCCACGATACTGGATTGCAAAGTAGACAGAGAGCGCCCTCCAAAGTCTGAAACCCTTACACCCTTCACTGCTATTACAGAATGAACTGCAGCTTGGAAATCTTCTGCCTGGGTTGTATTTAATTAATATAGACAATCAATGATTAACAAGTGTCTAAAGAATGCCGAAATTTAGTCATCTGATGCGCATATTTTACTCAAAACATTCATTTGTAGATTATAAACTACGTATGGGTATTTTTTTCAGCACATATTCCTGTCTGGATGAACAAAAATGAGGTTAGTATTACGGTCAGCATGTATCTGCAAAACTTACATTTTGAAATTTGGTCTCTAAGTATTTTTGCAAATCAACTCATTATAAAACAAGCGACAAAATACTCTATCGAGAAACGACAACTCACAACTTGACGTCACCTTATACCACACAGAGTTTCGACTCGTGCCAGATACTTTTACTGACCAGTATTATTTGGGAAACCTAATTCCAACTGTCCATTCTCAGTTGACAAGACGTTTGTACTTAATCCCTGCTTAGAGATACGTCAAAAATGTAGTGCCACATCTTCTACTTATTTTCATGATTTTCTAGAATCTAGATGCGAAAAACAAATAGTCTTTGTCGCACAATTTTCTGACCTACCTCTTTGTCCCACAATGTCAAATTGACAACTGCTTTGCTTTCATCCAGTAGTAGGACGTCTCGCTTGAGTAGCTCCTGATTAGTTTTGCGTGTTGTGACTGTGGTTACATATGCGACACTTTTTACTATCCCAATAATATCTAGATAATAACACAAAAATTACCAGAAACGTTGTAAATCGTATATGTAGGCACCTGATGCGCAACAGGTCTGTCTTTGCATATCAGGAAATACGTCAGTATTTTGTAATATTTGTAGGATGGGAAATCCGTGTCGTGTGGGGAAAACCTGTTTAAAAAGACAAACTCGCTCTAGTTCGAACTCCAGTTCACCACAGTTATAGGCCCTATTGATAAATATTCAATACATATAATTATTCTCAATGTCATACTGTAAGTTCCCAAATGCAAATAGAAATATGCTTAGATATTAAAAATATGAGCTGTTAAACGGCCTTCAGCCAAAGGAGCCGAGCTCATCTTGTAATTTGCTTTGTGACGTTGGACAGATCTATATACATCTTATTTTTTGGCTACGTTGTGTATAAAATGGTCTTGAATGAGCTGGTTCATCACAGTGACTTTTTTCTACATTGTTTTCTGCCTTGTATTACCAACCGTATCAAAATTATTAGTATATACTCTCTAAACCTTGAAGTATGCAACAAGCAGTCAATTAACGCACATATGACCATACGGGGAAGTAAATTAGTCCGTATTTTGGAGGTATTTTTTGAATCATTACCATGTACCTAATCTTGCTGAATATTCAAATAAACTTCGTCCATGTGGTAGCAACAAAATTAGCCAAAAATAATACCAAAAACTTGAACGATTCATGTACAAAAATATTAATACACAGTGATTTGGCCTTGATCAATACTAATTAATCATTACTAGTTTCTTACACAATACAAAACAACCAGTTCACAATGTTGTAGAATAAAAGGGTTATGCATGCAATGAATCTCGTAACAGAGTCTGATTGCTTGCATACTTCAAGGTTTATAGAGTACAATTTATATCTGTTATGATTCTGAATTTTCTGATCTTACCAACTATTGTGTTTGGGGGGATATCCCCGAGCTGATCTATTCTTTTGAAATCAAAACAATATTGTGGAATCTGACTGCTTTCAAAATCCTCTTGAGCTTCTTCAATCTGCGTATTAGAGCACATCACCATTTCATACTCATTCTGGATGGATGTGTACTGCCTTTTTGCCAATTTTAAATTGCATTTTGAAATATAATAGATCTGTAATAAACATGATAAATAATATAATAGACTTGTAAAATCCAAAAATATCTACCATCAGACTTAGATGGAAAATAAAAGCCACCACCAAACCTGCTGCGAGTTTTTTTTTTTTAAATCTAAACTTAGATCTAAGGATCTAAGGCGTTAAGGCGAAAACCACTGAAAAGAACGGGCTTAACCCTTAACTGAGTGGTTAATGATGATACAATCTCAGGCTTTTGTACAATCAAACAAAAATAATGGTAATATTGTTGTTGAACGATCGGTTTTCACCCGAGAGTACATACTTTGGTCTGTACATTTATAGGGAGTTGTTCTTTAATTTTTTGTGCACTTGTTTAATTAATGTAGTGTTTTTCAATTTGCAAACGGTACCTTTATATTTTTTGCCTGCTTTTAGGCTATTTATCCTGTGAAACATACATAAACAATGTAAGGTTTAAAAGATTTGAGTTGTCAGGAAAGTTGTTCATTCTGTTCTGAATTGCTAATTGTGCAAAATATATTCATAGTGAATCAGTGGCCAAAATACTTTTATTACGTGTACAGGGTGTCCCAGAAAAATTAAATCTTACCTTTGTAGGGTCATAATTTTAAAATAATACAATATATAAAATAAAAATATTTCACCTCGAAATATAATGTACAGGTCATCGACTATTTTGCGTATGAAAATGATATGGTTCAATGGTTTTGATGATATGCTTACGTTACAAAGAGGCTCATCCCAAGTTTCAGTATTGATTGTCAGACAAATATTTCCAATAACATCAAAAGGCAGAGAATTGAGAGAGTCTCTAAAGATATGAATTAATTCTTTCTGGGACACCCTGTACAAGTTTTAAATACAACATTAGGACATATTGAAGATCCGTTGTTATAATTATAATTTTTGGTATATATTTTTATAACTTGTCCACACACATCTTTGGTTAAATCGTTATTGGACTATCATAACATTGAAGCCTTCCCTTTTTGTAGACATGCACTGCAGAAAGTATGTGCAGGATAGCGAATTTCGCAGTACTAACCTTGCCATTTTGGATCGTGTCATACCACTTATCACAATCTTCTTTATAAGCTGTACATTGAATTTCGCCAGAATTATCTACAAGATTCATTTGAAACAGTTTGCCTTCACTGTGAGAATTGCTCCATGTCCTTACATCGCTTTTATTTAAAACTCTTGCTTTTATGGTCCACCTAAAACGGAAATGCAAAAGAAACTGGCATAATGATCTGTAGTGATCTACATGTATATCCAAATTGATAGAAGTCGTAGACAAATGGTAAACAAATTAAATGGCTTGCAGTACTTGGAAGCTACAACTCTCTTGTTTAAATAGGAGGCGGTTATAATGCACAGGTGAAACAAGTATAATCCAAAAGTGCATTAGTTTATAAATGTAAATTTTTCAAATAAATTTCGAATATCTGGTGTGCAAAAGTATAAAAACCCTAAGTCTTATATTAATGACAGTCCACAGTTTATCATGTTTATGCTACATATTATGTATCGATTACTAAAATACACACAATATGTGTGGTGCTCTGGCAAAATGAGCGGAAAGTCGCGTTTGAAGATTTTGATTAAATGGCTGTTAAAGAAAAAATATGATGAAAAGATCAAATTTCGTTTTTTGACATAAAACGCATTAGTACATAAATGTTAATCTATACTTCGCGTTTTGAAGGTCAATTATGCCGGGAAGTGCAATTATTCACGGGTAATTGATTGCGTTTTGCTATAATACACTATAGTAATCAGTAACTTTAGAATCGATTTGCAACAATTTTTTAGTGTCAGATTTTAAGCGGACTGTCTTGTATATCGATCACTAAATGAAAATTGTAGAAAGAAAGTGTGACATATTATATATCATTGGAAAGCTGAGATGATAGAGAATTAAAATACGACATAAACTCAATTTTGAAAATCGCGACTTTCCGCTCATTACGCCAGAGCACCACACATATATATATATCACTATTCAAGACTTATTTCTAAAACCATGCTGAATTGCTCATTCTGATTAATATCAAAAGGCACAGCACCGTTAGTATGCATACTCAAGATTTGAATTGTCCCGTTCATCTAACACCCTACCTGCTTTGATATGGGTTGAGGCTATCGATGGGTTGAACATTCTTTGGAGGATTGCTGCTTCCCTGCCCTCCAACCATAGCATTGGTTGAGTAACCACCATACCCTGCGGAAAGTCTCTGGTCCGTAGGTTCGGTGTCATCCCTTGAATTTGATACAACTATAAATGAAAATATAAAAATGGGTACCTTAATGTTGTACCAAGAACAACCTTTGATCTAGATTGTCGATTGAAATGAAACAAATGGAATTGCCATATTGAATTAGCTTTCTTGTTTGCTATTAGGTATTTTTGTAAGCCTTTCATACGAAAAGATGTTAATTTGTGAATTTGATTTATTGCTCGTACAGGCAATTACAATTACAATAACAGGTATTTTACAGGCTTTAGAATCTCCTCTATACAATCTGCACTAACCTTGTCCTCTATGTTGATTTGTTGAGCATATTGATACAGGGTTGCCAATCTTTGAACCTATTTCACTCCCTCGTTGCAAAATTGTCAAATCTAAGATAATCAATACACGCCTAGATGTATTTAAAAACACAAAAAACTTCACTGTTAAAGGTTATTTTCTACTTATTACAGTATAAGTACCTTTCACTGTTTTTGCGCCATGTCTAATTATATACCCTATATTCTTGATCATAAGAACCCCCTCAGCTCCACTTCAAATACTGATGAGGTGAAAAATTACAATGGTCCTCCTGTTAACTTGTTATATTTTATTCACCAGATCAGCAAGTGCTTTCATATTTTGTGTTTCCAAAACAGTAATAGTTTGCCACGTCTGGATTTGAATGTGTTCTTATGATCAAGGTAACATGTTCTTATGATCGGGGTAACAGGGTATGTTCATTGGTGATATTTGAAATGTATAGTTTTGTTTTGTTTTGTCTTCTGTCTGAGATTACCAAATGACCAACCCTTTCTTCTAATTGATAATGATGATGATGAGAAAGATGATGATAACGATATATTGACAAAGGAATGACAGAAAGTGATTTGATGTATCTAACCGCTCAAAAGCTCAAAACGAAATTAATAATGATCTTGTACGTCTACAGATGTGGGGTTGGTTCATACTGTTCATGTACACGGTTGCTCATATAGTTGGAATGATAATATTTTTAGAACTTTGTAATGTAAACGTCAATTTTTGATGAACATATCTGGAAACTTATGTTGCTTTTGGTCAAATTTGATAGGTAATCGTATTACGTATGAAATAGAACTCAATTTTCTCATGTACTGGTAAGGGGGTAGCAACAAAAATTGGTCAAAAACGTGATTTTTAGGTCAAATTTGATTTAACCCCGCCTTTGACCCCGTCACTTCTTTACTCAAGTTGAGTGATCATATTGAATGTTTATCTGTGTTAGAGTGAGAATCAGGTGATTGAATGTCTTGGTCACGCTTGATTGCGCCAAGAGAATGCAGGGAAGCAAAGTACAAAATGATCCTCCAACGGCCCCCAATAGAACTCCCAATTTACAAAAATACGGTTGTAGTGAACGTGGAATGGTTCCCAGCGGTATATGACATCTTAAAAGGTTTTGAAGACGTCATATACCGCCAGGGACCATTCGACGTTCACCACAACCCTATTTTTGAATTATTCATTGAATAGTTTGAACATCCTTTTTTCAATATTTTTCTCATGTCCACTTTTTCGTGAAAATGGCCAGCAGCAGAATGTTTTGACACTTGGTTTGCGTAAGTGTAATTTTGGGTACTTTACCTGTTTTGGTCCGGTAGAGAATTGAACACATATCTATCCAATTGTATCAAACTTAAGACTTCCATTGTGTTATTATCAATAAGTCCGTTTAGCTGAACACTTAACATAGCTGTTTATAACAATCAAATAAAGAAATGATTAGTGTAGAGACAAACTTGAAAATTCTCTCATTTTGCAATACGATATGCCACCAGCGTTTTACATATAAAAAGACCGAGTTTGCAAACTTCCGGATCGAACGCACATCGCACCAATGACCAATACTAAAAATGGTGGTTGTGACCTTTCGTGTTTTCGTGCAAGCTATATAGCTATTACATCGAAGCATGAAAGTAGGAGATGATCGAAGTATACCGCCCTGGAAGGTTAATAACTAGAAACGTTTTTCGCGGCGTTTAATTCTATACTTTAGGCAATTTTTGTCATGTTGTAGCTACTTCCGGTTTCAGTTCCGGAAAATACCGACCGATGCATTTTTCATGTTTTATGTTTTCAAACTAAAGCATTACATGCTGAAAAAATGACCGAATTATGTTTGTAGAACTTTATACTAAATAATTCACTGACAAGAAGCTGAAAAGATAACGTCACTTTACAAAGATTAGATTTTATTTCCATTCACTTTACTTCAATCTTTTCGCCATATTCTAAGTTATCTATGGCAAATGTAACCAAATAAATGTCAAAATCGGTTCTGTGCAACATTTTATTTATGAAGAAAATGTTTAGAATACGATGTCTATTTTCAAATGAGACCTTTAATTTAATGTTGCACAGACTGAAATCTGAGAAATAATCTGATTTTTCCCATGTATTTTTCGTCTAGTTAAAACGTGGTCTGTGCGTGAAAGTTCGGCTGATCGGGCCAAACCCCGGAGCTCCTCGGGCCAGACCTCGTGTAAGGCACATGGAAGTAATTGCTGTAATCACTGCTAGTTCATACTTAGCGAGAACAAGGTGCTATAGTTTTCATTGAAGACAGTGATGATTTTAGCACTTTTATCTTCTATCGTACGCTCTAAAGAGTCTATCCAACGACGAAAGCTATTGTCTTTAACTACAACATAGGTCTAATCGATTGCTAATAGCTCTTGCAGTTTCAATACAGGGAAAAGGGAGGCCCATTATAATATTATATATATTTCCCAATGCGGGAGTTTAATCACAAGCCAGGGCGTGCGAGTAAATTCAAATGGTAAATATAGTGGTAAGTATAGCTCGAGGAGTGATATTTTGAATCTGGACATTTCATTACCGAGACACTTCATACCCGTTTAATATTTATACCCTGGTTTCATATTTTTTTATGTTTGTAGGTAAAAAAGTCCCGCAAAAGGGATGTAAAATACTTTTTCTGGGTTGAACTTGAGTGTAAAATGAATCATTCAATATTAGAAAGAATCATAAATGATTTAGGAATGATTTTTCTCCAAAAGTATTTAAAAGGATAAAAAACAGCATTCAAACTTAATGATGACCAGGAATTTCCCTTAAAATTTATCACCAGTTTCATATTAATTTTATATTTAAATTACTTTTTATATAGTATGGTCAAGTTACAATTAAGACCACTTCTTATTATTAAAGCAAATTTTATTCGGTCTTTATATGCCCTAAAATACCCAAATACTCCTAAAATATGGGTATGGGCATTAACTCTGAGCAATAGTGTGACTCTGAGAAAGCAATAGGGGAAAAAACACGATCGACACTGATGTGTCTAATAATATTCATCATTGAACATGTTGAAGTGCAATAAAAAAGAGAAACAAATACAACAAAGCACTGATGGAGTAACTCGTATGAGTAACCATTAGGCCTTGTGGTCATCCCCTTTGGTTTAAAATCGCTGAATCGCAGATCTGCAATTAGGCCTATAAAAAATGTACTGATACTGTATAAAATCACAATGGAACAGCAATGCAGAACTTGAAAGTTGATACACATTCAGCCAGTGAGGACTTCAAAGTGGGAGTTCCCCTCTGTATCCGGGTAATTTTCGATAGAGCAAATGTCTCAATAGGGCAGAGGTCACGAGATATTAGAGGAAAATTAACAAGTGTAGAGAAATATCGGGAGAAGCTTCCATGATCCAGGGCGGTGTACTGTAGCGGTATACGGTTTTCGCTATACAAGTCAGGGGAGGCGTTCATATTCTAAATTAACGTTAGATATCCCCGTCACTAAGAAACATGGATGCCTCCCCATAATCAAAATAGACACGTTACCATGGTTACCTGAGTTGGTGTGAAGACCATCTGACAGCAGAAGTCGGTAGCGGTCGGTGGTGGTTCCATATGAGTTGGTGCTACTCAATTTCCTCAAAGCCTATATAAAACAGATGATTACGATGGCGATATTGATTTTTGACAAAATGTCTGATTTTAGCCTGAAGGCAACAAAAATGGTTTTAACGCCCATATTCTGAAACACATAATTTTCCATTTTCACGAAACTAGAAACAATGTCTAGAATCAATTGTCTCAAATTTTATGGCCAATACCTAATAAGTGTACGTATCATTGAAACGATCAAATCTTTATCCTGGTTTTTTAAACATCAACTATCATTATACCGAATATGTTTAATATCAGACGGTCTATCAGTTTCTTTTGAATGACATCCAAGACATATGTTTCGATCCCAGGCACATACTTACCAGCAACTGAACTACTGGTTTGGCATAGTTTTGTCCATCTGCAATCGCCTATGGATTTAAGATGTAAAATGACATTGTCAGTTTATAGGCATGATAGAGGGAAACAGTCTAGAATGCTACATTAATTTTTTATGCCTTCAAAGTTATTTTAGTAGTGCTTTGGTAACGGATGCTTAATTCTTGTATTTTTGTTTTGTCTTGTCTGAATAGTTCAGAAGAAACTTAGCAATCACTCTGTCTATGTGTATGTTTGGAAGACTTAGTGATCCATGAGTATCACGATAACGAAACTTGGTGACATTGGTGAAGGAGTTCGGGTTTGGCACGCGCTGAGCAACTTCTGTGGGTATGTTCATGGTAATTCAAGCTCAAAAGGTCATTTGAGGTCAAATCTGAAAAATGTTCAAAAAAATTGACCCGAGGTCATCCGAGGTCATTTCAAGCTCACGGTCATAACTTATGAGCCCTTTACCCCACATGGACTAAACTTGGACCATGTAGATAGCTCTTGACTCAAGGTCAAGGTCAGTCAAGGTCAAAAGATCATTTGAGGTCAACTATCCAAAGTGGTCAAAACGCTGTCTTGATGTTATTTCAAGGTAAAAAAAAGTTGGCGTGAGGTCATTCTGAGATAGCAAAGTTTAGTTGGCCAAACGTTGGCCAATGTTAGCCGATTACGTTGGGCCAAAATTAACAAAATGACATCGGCCCCATGTCATTTTGTCCATCGGACCAATGTGGGCCCTATATATTGGCGCAATGTTGGAACAAAGTCAGCATTCTATGTTGGGCTAATGTCGTACAACCAGCATTTAAGTTAAATCCAGGAAGTGAGTTACAAAATATCTAGTAATTGCAATCAATTTGAATATGCTATGATGAAGGGAGCCGAGCGGTTAGAGCACATGTCTCGTAATACAGAGGTTGTGGGTTCGAGTCTCGGGCGCGGCGGTTTTTGTCTCCTTGTTTCCTTGGGCGAGAAACTTTACTCTACTTGCTCCGTGGTTCGGAACTCACTTTTAGCCGTTGGTCCCCTGTACGAATAGACTCCTTCATGGGGTATGCATATCATGCAAGTATGGTGTATAATTGATTGAATTGAATATGGTTCATAATCAGAATATACGCTGTGGAAATAGTGACATCATAATTTATGCAAGAACATGTGCGATCTGATTCCAAACAAACATAGTGGCCACATTTAACACATGTTAAGTCTATGGGGAATAATTTTCATTTTACTTTAAGTACTTTTGAATCAAAATGAAGCAAAATGAAGCATAAACTATGGTAATGTTCTATAGAAAAGAGTCTGATAATTTCACTCTTTTTTCAGTTTGTGAACAAAAATCGAATTTAAAGATGGTCTGATTTTTATATGTACATACGTGTATTGTGTTAATACGTTTGATTAGTGGAACCACGGACATGATCATTTGTTTGGAACCAGATCGCACGTGCTGGGTTAATTATCATAAATGTGACTACTTCCATGGCGTATAAATGATATGAACTTTAGTTTAATCACCCCTGATATTTTTAATACGAAGCCATATGGAAATTCTTTTGAACTTTGGCTATTGTCAGACACCAGTAGAAAAGAATTATTTGAAGAAAAAAAAATCAATTTCTTAGTTTGTTTGTTATTTTTGCATGCCCTTAAAATCATTGTCATTTTCTTCAATTTACCCCAAGGACCTATTTGTAGCACAAATATCGCCATTTTTTTCAAACAAAAACTTCTAAATATTCGGAACCGTTTGACCCACAGATGTGATCTTGGTGTTATTTTACTTAAGGAACAGAGTACAATATTCGAACTTGTTGTGAAAAACGAATTCAATAAAAATTTTAACCCATGTCTAACCGAAGGCCTCCTCTTTCTTTGCGGTCATTTTAGCGGGAAAAAAAATCGTAGGTACCACCTTGGAGGGGGAGGTGGGTAAGGGTGACCCTTCAAAGCCCGAAAGTAAGGTGGTGGTTGCCACCTCAAGAAATATATGTTATGGACCTTGAACTTGCAGAACATCTTAAAATCATAATTTCCTTCTTTATGAGCTAAAAACTGGGGGAAAAAATGGATATTTGAAACTTTAACAGTAAGATTTTAATTAGGTGGCCATTTTTGCCCAATATCATGATTTACCGACTCGAAAGTACTTATGACGTCAGAATTACGTTACACCTAGGCCGATTTTCATGATTTTGGTATCAATGGAAAGAGAGGACCCTACCTTATACTATGTTATAAAACAACCTAACTTTGGGTCGTTCAATTTCAATTTCATAGGGAGGTTGTGTTAACCCTTGATAACATACGTTACAAAAATACCTTGGTATATAAGACAAGGGTTAACTTTGTCATTGATATCCCTATTACTCGTATTATGTCAGTGTACATTCAATTTATAATAAAACTCGATAGCGTTAAAATAGGTCTGGTCTATCAGTGGTCAAATTGAAATAAAAAAATATCATAGTTAAAATCATACCTTAATAGCCCCTCTGGTGAGTAGATCGGCCATTGTTTCTTTCTTGACATGAACCGGAAGAAGTAGAAATAAAAGAATATATATTTATCGTCCACTTTCGAAATCACCAGTGTTTTCAGAACAGAGTAGACTATGGACTTGAGCATGTTTATACTACATTCATTCGATCTTTGGACATTTGATAAGCACGTATACATGTCCAATCAGTCTTACAATACTAGTA
>JXSR01S051546.1:0-21658 GCA_000969725.1 Ophiothrix spiculata
TTTTTGAATCAACACTAAATAATTTCACTTTTGCCACATTTCCCATAGACCCCTGTACTAATTTGTCTCCAAAAATAGTGTTATTAAACAGACTCTCATGCAAAAACGAGTCCCATGACCCCCAATTTTTATTTTAAAAATCGGTTCTACATCGTTAAAATATCATTCATGCCGATTTCGAGCGGATTTCTCATGGACCAAACACCTTAAGATAGATTTATCGTGTATAAAGTCAGATAAGGAACGCAGATTCCTTATGAATTAAATTAAATCTGCTAAATCAGTGAAACACTTTTGAGCCCAACTAAAAAGAAACCTAAGTCAAACCTATATATATTTCAATCACACGTTTTTTGAGCTGTCCTTGTTCCGTAGTCATCTGAACGTATGGTGTTCTGTTCTTGTGTATTTACGGTAGACAATTTTCATGCCTTATTGGCCCTCCTGTCTTCTTTTCCATATAACTTTTGTTTGTTCTTGTGTTATTATGTGTTATTTTTGTTGTATTTTGATGTTAAATTTTGTTGTAAAGTTTTTATAGAAATAAAGTTTGAATCTTTGTTTTAATCTTTCCCTGGAATTCTACAGGAGCATACTGAAACCTTTTTCTCACGTTTTTCTCAATACTTTTGACTTGGTTCGAGTCGTAATATATTTTTGGGATTGGGATGAGTTTGGTTTTTATGTTTGAAATTGTGACGGGCTGGGTGAATTTTCAAGGTCAGATGGGGTCAAAATTATGAATAAATGAAATTTCTGAGTGTTAACAATGATAATCTTTCGCTTTTGTCAGGGGAATAAACATTCCGTTGCACTGGTTTTGTCTGGTTTGGGAAAACAAAGCAATACCGGAAGCTTTCAAGGGGTGTAGAGTTTCTGATTTTTAAAAAAACAAAATTATTTTTGAAAAGTGTATCTTAAGTTCATCTAATCTAATTTTATGGTTTCAGGGGATAGTAATTCTGTAAACATTATGGGCCGTATTCTTGAAAAATGTTTGACACTAACCAGTATTTAAATCGCGATTTAAACGATGATTAAAATAAACGTAATTCTCAAAGAGTAACTAAATACAATCACCGTTTAAATTATAACCACATGTTGTTAAACTCCTCTAAAATGCGTTTAAAACTAAACTAGGTCAGGGTGTAGTTTTAAGGTGTGTTTAAATTTTAATTTCATCATGTGTCCCACAACTTTATTGGTTCTTAAAGCTTTACAAATGTAATAATATTAATGAATAATGATTGAAGATGATAATATGATGACAATGACATGCCATGATAAAAAATGAATACTCAAAAACGTGTGCTTACGATAAATATACCTTGAATTATCATTATAAACATGGTAAGAACTGTGTTCTGGCTATTGCGTAGCGTAGGCCTATCTTCACATATTCAATACGGTACACAGACATCACTTGACGAGCAGTGTACTTGATGAAGCAAAGAATTCTTTGTTGACTAGGGACCTGCTACTAATACAAAGACTTCTAGGTCACTAGTATATATCTATTACGTGCACAGTTAAGTGGATGATATTTTTCAGTTTTAGATACTGTTGTTTACCAGACGCGCCATTTAAAAAGTTACGGGTGTTTATATAAAATCATATTTTAACTAAACACATTTTAGCTTAACCAACGTTTTAGTTAAACATCGTTCGAGAATACGGCCCCTAATGCGGCTTAATACCTTAAAACTAACTCTAAGAAGGTTTAGTCCCATTTGGGGTTTAAGGCATTCTTTTTGTGAACTTTCATGTACCATACATTATCCCTTTTTTACATTGTCAAATTAGGGAATGCACAATACCCGAACTGTACCTCCCCTGGATTCCAGCTTGAAAGCATGCATAGCTTTTGTCAAGGATAATGAATTAATGGTGTAGTGATTTTCTCCTTTTTTTCCATCCAGGTGAACCACATATAGATGGAGAACCAGGTGATCTTAGATTCAAAATTATAGCACAAAAGTAAGTATACAGAGTGATTTCACAATAGGCTAATTCCAGTGAAAACTAAACCTTTTTTGATTTCAAGCAAAAAATCAACTTGTTTATTCGACCAAATGAGCAGTTTTTTCGGTCATACGTTTGTTACTCGGTATGTGAAAAGTATTTTCTAATCAAAAATTTTGAATTTTTTCTACCCGTGCATGAATGAGCACATGTTTTCATTCAAAAATGTCACAAACGTTACCAAAAAGTTACACCAAAATGTCACAAACGTTACCAGACGTTACCAAACAAAACATTGCATTAAAAGAAATCCTGTCAATAGAAGTTCCTACCACTTTTATGAACTATTTGTAAATATGTTACCAATCATCTGTGAAAAGCGCAATAAAAAATTCGCTAACATGTCAGAGAAATTTTACTTTGAAGTCATTTGGAGCAAAAAACCATTTCCGTGCGCGGTCACAAACGTTACCGAACGTTACACGAACTTTATTCAGTATTTTGGCAATTATTTTAATCTTTAAACACATGCATGTCTTGATCCCACCAGTGAGCACCATTATCAACAACAACCTCGTTGATATAATGTTTATGCTAGGTTCTGTGGCCATTTAAAAGTGAAATTTTCCAATTTTTCGGTCACAAAGGTTACTTTGGAATCACCTAATTAGATTATTAAGTTAAATTGTTGCGAAGAGTGTGCTTGATGTTGGATTTTTCATATGTTCCTCGACTGCTCACTCTGATTAGCTTGCAAACCTTGCCCTTCATCTTAACGATGAAGTGGTGATCAAACCATCACCATATGTGAAAAATCTCGGTGCATATTTTGATTAACATATGAAGATGGACAAACATATTACCCACTTATGTTGCTCATTAAACTTTCATTTGAGAAACATCAACAGAATCCGACGATTTCTCGATTTTGATACTTGTCATCATGCCATTCGTTCATTGATCCTCTCTAGACTGGATTATTGTAGCACGCTCCTTAACGGCATTCCTTCAAAAGACCTTGCCCGCCTTCAAAGGATACAAAATAGCTCTGCCAGGCTCATTTTCCAGAAACCCAAGTTAACCCACACTTCCCCTATCATTAAAGAACTCCATTGGCTTCCTGTGATGTATCCATTACCTTGAATTGTTCTTTTGAAAGTCCTTGAATTTTGTAAGTGAAAAAGTGTACAAACCCTGTTACAGTACATGGTATCAAATGAAAATGATAATATTTTGACTTTTGTTTTTCAGACATCCTATATTTGAAAGAAGGGGTGACGATTTGTACACAAATATAACAATATCATTAACAGAAGCTTTAGTAGGATTTGAAATGGAAATAACACATCTAGATGGTCACAAGGTAAGATGAAAAGACCCTATAATTAATATCAAAATTTCTCCACATTTATAAATAAATTTCACCTGGTATTACAATTTGCACAGTTAGAACCCTGCATGCATATATTGTCGTCAATGTAGCCCGTTCTTGTTTTATGTAACTTTATATCATCCATTTCTGTGATATTTCAGGTGAAAGTAATACGAGATAAAATCACATGGCCGGGTGCCAGAATGAGGAAAAAAGGTGAAGGTATGCCCAATTATGAGAACAACCATGTCAGAGGAATGCTAGTTATTACAATTGATGTGGAATTCCCTAAAAATGAACTAACAGATTCACAAAAAGAAGGTAAGACAATTGATAGTGTACCTCAACCACAGATTTAAAAGGAAGATTTCAAACAAAATGTAACCATGAATAAAAAGAATTTAAACCTTAAGTTTGGTGCAATTGGTGGCCTAAGACTGACATCCACTGGTCTTTGATCTGACCTGTTCCGGAAGGGTTGGCATCATGTGACACGATGAGCTTTGCCAGAACCAATTGTCATCTGTGTCAAATATCCTAACACCATCAGAGTCTATTTGATTTGGTTACCAAAACTGATGGAAACTGCTTCTGAACTGAAAGTTGTATATTTTGCAGAAGATATTGCGTCTAAAAATGCTGCAACTTTGCGTGTTAGAAGGGATGCATGCCCAAAGGTACTTGGCAAGTAATGATGTATCTGTTTGACAAAAACACAATAATCACCTAATTGAGCACCATGATAGACTAGCACCTTACATGGAATGGTATAGGTTGGTTGGAAGCTCCTGTATAAATCTGTTGACCTTAAGTATTTTTGGCATTCTGAAACTGATCCTTCTTGCACTGAGTCAAATCCTCAATTCCAAATTTTGATTACTTAGAGTAGAGTAGAGTAGAGTAGAGTAGAGTAAAATACTTTTGTTTTTATTTTTTACTGCCATCAACAAATTTTCCATATCCTAAATATTGACTCTCTTAAATACATGATACTTGGAATGTACACACCTACAAGATGCGATTTACGTTCTGTCCAGGATACAGACTCCTCATTACTACTTCTATACATATTCGCACTGGTGTTAAAGGCTTCTCTGCTGCTGGTCCATTCCTTTGGAATAAACTTCCCTACAATATCCATCATGACCAATCACTGGCAAACTCCAGACCAGTCTCTTTTAAAGACACATTTAATAATGGATTGTTGTATTTGGTTTTGCATTTTTATTCTTGTAAAATGTACAAAACACTGAACAAGTAAAGCAAAGTGTTCTTTAGATAAACCTTTCAAAACTTTATCAAAATTAATAAATGCGAAAACAGATAAAGAAGATAAATCTAGACCTTGTTAAAGTTTCCATTTTTGTTTGGTTGTTGTTGTCTTCATTGTAAAAGAGTTCTTTACTTTCCACAATAATAATGTTCACAATTTAGAATACACTTAACAATGTTTTTTCTTTCTTCTTTCTTTTTACAGATTTAAAAAATATATTCAAACAGGAGCCAATACAGAAAGTATATAATGGATTACAAGGATATTAGGTTTTTATACTAGTTAGTTTAGTATTAGGTATGGGAAGGGTGCCAAATTGGGCTGCAACTGGGTGTTTTCTGACTGGTTGGCCTGACATTATATTCTGATTGGTTGGATTCACAATTTGTTTTCAGTCAGCTACATGCGTTTTGTTTTGTTTTTCATTATTTTATAAGGCTGGTCTTGCAACCAGGTATCTCTTTATATTTTTTATTTGAAATTGTGGACTGGCAATAGAGGATTTGCACGACATGATAACTCACCAGATACGCAGACCATTTTTGCGCCATGTTTGTAAGTCAGAGTTTTTATGATTGAAACAAAATAACAAATTACTTCATGATTCAAAATTCAAACTGAATTGATATACTAGACTAGCATTATTTTCGTTATCAGTTGTAATTTGGTACTGTACTACTATAAACTTCAAAGGAATTTTGCCAGCCTTAAGGGCTTGTGGGAAAATGATTGTGAGTGCGATATGACATCACATGCAAATCCTCTGTTGTATCCATGGGTGCAGCTTAAAAATTGTATTTTTAATTTTCAAAGTTTGGCTGCAGAATCTGTAAACAGGTACACTTTTAAAAAGAGAGGAAAGCACAAGGCCCAGTTCTGCTAAAGGCAGGTTTATACTGTGATGACTTGTCATCGACGGAGGGTAATGGACTGATAGCAACTGATAGTAACGACATTCTGCTTACGTTAACTAATGATGTTCGGCGGACTATTCAAAACTGCAATCCGCAGGTCTCCTTTGCTAATCCTTACTCCTTAGTCGTCGTGGTGTAAATGTAGTCTTAGAAAACAGCAAGTGGAAAAGGTTCAATGTTACAATTTGTGATTGCATCTACCATCAACTGAGTTGGTGTAGAGTGAGTGGGTATCATGGTTCTAAAGAGTTAACGGGGGATAAAACACATGGTTGAATATCCCCATATAAACTTGCTTGTTTGTCCGTGCAGAACTGAGGCTTGTGTATATTTCTTATTTAACTCTGTTTTAATTCTTACCAACTCACAAAGTTCAGAGAGAGTGGTCTCATATTAGGTTTATGTTGTTTATACCGTGTTTAATTTCAAAAGTGGCCTCAACATTCAAAGCTGGCAAAATTGTTAACAGTTTCATGTTCAGATGTATGCAGCAAATTTTGGCAAAACGAAGGAGTATTTGCTGATTTGTATATTTTAAGATGTGCTTTATTTATTCCATTGTAATCAAAAATGAAATTGGGTACCAGAAAATAACACACGTGTGTCCAGGAGGAGGGGGTGGCTTCGGGGACTTAAGCCCCACCTCTTTTTAAAAATCATATAAATCCAGCCGTTATTAATGATTTTAGGTATTAATCTCGGCCTAATATTTGAAAACCCCTCTGATGAGCTCCCGCAGCAGAACCTCCTGGACATGCTGGTGAATGACAATAAAATACCACAAAATGAAAGAGAAATGCTTTTGAAAAGTCTCCTGAAAAGTGGAATATTCTGATGTAGTGATTTCAAATTGTAAAACATGCTGCATTTTTAGATGATTTGACTCCATCAGTCAAAGAATTTGCAAGACTGGATAGAGCAACTCACAAATTGTTGATTTAAGAAATTTGCCAACTGACAAATACGTTTAAAACTAATTTATATATTCACCCAAAACATTGACAAATTATCGTACTCAGCTGTGACTGAATCATTGTCAAAGTATTTTGGCCATATTTTTCATGCTGGTATTCAATGCCTCAGCGACATGTTAAATGCACATACAGAAAACCAGTAGTTGAATTGGATGAGTGGATACGGTATCCCAGTTACTCAGACGCATTATCAAAAATTTGACAATTTTTCTTCAGCTTTGAGATTTTTCACCTCAAGATGTCACCCAACACACAAGTCACCTACACAAAGAAATATTTTGTTTTTGAGTGGTGTTCTGCCTATAGAAATGTGTCTGTTGTACTGAAGTTATTTTGGAATTCAAAGTGAAAAAGCAGTTCATGACTATCCCTGTAAATATTTTACAAGTTTTACACTTTCTGTACACTTAATGCAAAATGTATGTGCACATAAGGGAGGCACAATAAATATACTTAAATGTACAGCACTTTCCCAAAGGGTGATTAAAGCTCTTCCCATAACACACAGCAACATTTCAGTAAGCCCAATAGAATGTTCACCAAGGTCACTCCACTACTGCATTCATTTGTGTGGTAAACATGTTGAATTTGCTCTATTTCAAACTGTATTTTGGGAATGAAAAACTCTGTCGAAGTGGTATTTGTTTACATTAATATCAAGCTGTGATTATCCCCTTTCTGAAGGTCTTTTTCATTCACACTTCGACATAATAATAATTTTTCTATAGCAAGTTTTCAATCAGTAGTTTTATCATATAAGTCTATGGCAGTTGTTCACTCAGTGTGTTGTTTATAAGCTGTGGAAATAGCACTTTGAATTGAATGGTGGGAAGTACTTAAAACACCCTCTGGCACTTTCCAATGCCTTCACTAACTGCAGTAGAAACACACAGTCCATAGACAAAATGTTCGGGAATTTATCCAAATAATAATTTTCGAATGTTAATTTTGTTGCGCCCACCAAAATCTGATTACACCCAAGTCCAAGTTGTTTAATCCAGATTTATTGACCAATGTGATGTGGGGTATTGTCTTAAAGATCTGTTTGCACAAAATAGTTCCACCTGGACTAAATTAAAACTCAGACTATGTTAAATTAAATCAAAATACTTGCGAGGAAATTGTGTAAATATATATTGCCTTTTACTAAAGATTGTACATAAAAATTAAGATTTGGATAATTTTTCACAATTTTTCTAGCTGAATGTAATTTGGCTTAGTTTGGCATGATTTACTATTGGTCCATCTGTTTTGTGCATACAGACTGAAATGTTTAAATGTGAATATGTATCTTTATTATGAGATAATCAATTATTAAATTATTGGATACCCATCCATTATGATAACTGTAAGACAAAATATATTTGTATATTCTAATTTCTTGTCACAAATTGAGCAGGTTGCAGAGATTGATTAAGGGGCTGCTTCAAAATCCAACCCAACCGGCCGTTGTCTGCCGGTTCTGGGCGGTTGGCTATTGTTTATTCCGGTTGAACCGCCCAGAACTGGCAGGCCACCGCCGGTTGAGTTTTGAAGCCGCCCCTAAGTAGCATTTTGTATGAAGTTGTGACAAGCTACCATGTCTTGACTATTCAGACCTGTTGCACTCCGGCTCATCTCATTTACATAACTGATGTGAAAAAAGTACCTTTTTTTCAAACTGCTCATGGCATTCCATGTCTTTCAACAAATTACAAGGTAATTGATTTATCTGCCAATAATAAACTGTAGTTGTTGGATTTAATTCGTTAACGCGTACTCCTTGTCTTAAGCGTAGAAGCACACAAAATAACCTTGAAAATGTACGCTCGCGTCAGACACCTTTACCTATTTACTACAGATACGCGTTCGCAAATTAAATCCAACAACAAATAATCAACTATTGATGATTATAAAACAGGGCATTGGAATGTGTGAATTACTGTGCATTCAGACATTGAACTATTAGAGATTATTCAATGTTTGTAATAAACTTTGCATCAAAAGATGTTTAGGATGTTCCTCTGAATGCACCCAAACTGGCTGAAATCTTGGGCCTTTTTTGTAGTATCCCAGAAGCTGTAGTGGTCACATAAATATTCATTGATTCGCTGCCATAGTTGAATCTACTGCACTTAATAGCCCAATATAGCTTTTTCTATAGTTTTTGCTTAAACTTGTATCCATATAGACCATATCGATAATTGACATAATCCCGCCGTTGATGGCGTAAATCCACAGAACCGGATGGGGAATCGGAACTCAGAACGAGGCCAAGTATGATAAACACACTACTTGCTCTCACTCTGAGTTCCGTTCCCCGTCCGATTCTTTGGATTTACCCCATCAACGGCGGGAGTAGGTCAATTATCGATATGGTCTATATGGACAGATATTCAAGTAAAAGCCATAGAAAAAGCAAATGCTTACTTTTATAAACTCAGCCTAATGGACTGTGGCAATTCCTCAATTACACACCTTGGACAAATTTAGAATTTTAGCTAAAATCATCACAATTTTATCCAATCCAAGTACCCTGGGGCGAACTTAGGTGGGGTCCAACGGCTCATGCCGCACCATATTTTTGCAGAGCCTGCTTGAATTAAAGTGTTTGCTGAGCTGTTGCAGCTCTTTTAAGTTGTTTTGCTTCTTGAAAATTAATACTATGTAGAAACAGCTGTCGAAAAAATCTTCAACCACCATTAATTTTTTAGATCGGTGCCCGACTCTTTGAGTTGGCAACGAGTCACTGCCAAAATGGCGGCCCTTGATTGAAAATTCCTGGATCAGCCCCTGGTACCAGATTTGGCTCAAATATTTATCAAACCTATTGCAGCTTTTCAATCTAAATTCTTGCAATGAACACATAACAATGGGCATTGTGTTGGGTAAATTTTCAATGAGTATAAAACGTTTTAAGTTATCAAAAGCATCATCATAGTACATGTAGTGGGTTCAATAAAATATGTTCTATTTTATTGTTGAATCAATCAGCTATCTATGCAAAGATGTGTAGCAGTTCAAAGTTGTAATCCAATTTAATTCCCTACTACAGGTATCACATCCATTTTTGCCTTCAAGCTCTCTGAAATTGTGTATTGACATTTTCAGCACAAAAAACATAAATTGTTATATAGGAACCTTATTTTGTTTTAGCCATACAGAAGATTTTGGAAATTGTATAATTTAGCTTGTATTATCAGGAGCTTGTATTATCCAACTCTAAAACATGTAAAAGTGATCCTTCAGACCTCAAAATTGCCTTATATTATCTGGTCTTATCAGAGCTTGTATTTATGAGGTACCACTGTGTAAGAAGTAGTTAAAAGAAAGTATAACTTTTTTCATGTGACAATGATGGAAAAAGGAAATGCTCTTGCCTAAAAGGCATGAGCTATACAATTTAAGAGATTAGTTTTGTTCTTGAAGTTATGTTCCTTTGTAACAATAATTCAGGTTTTTGATTTAGGATGAGAGGGAACTTCGGCTCTTTTGAAGCTTTAGGATTTTTCTAAATCTGTTTCATTTGAATTTGAGTTACGCCAAGAAAAAAAATTGTTGTGTTGCCCTTTTGGGGAAAAATGTTAAAGTTGGGTCGGCTGGTCTGGATTCTTTTTTTTTTTTAATACTTTTCCTGTTCAAAGGAGATTTTGACCTTTAAAATCTCTAAAAACAATGCATGTTAAAGTCATATGACGACATAACAAGATCATTTATTATATATTTCTGACAGGACACTAACGATTTTGTTAATTTAACACATTTATTGTAAGTTTAATAGAAAAAAATTATATTAAAAAATTCCATCCCGATTTTTGCCAGAATTAGGGTCGGTCGGCCCCACAATTTTTTTAGGCCTTATATATATGGGATTTGTGTTTTTTATGTTTAATTAAATAATTTGTTAAGTTACTGTTGTGTGATTATATAAGAGAAAGAAGAAATATTAAATTTGCCAAAGAGACAATCACAAAGGTGCTTTCCACCATGAGATGGAAATTTATGGGTGATAAAATTGCTTTGAATAATTTCTGCTGCAACCAGCCCAAACTATTCACAAGGCTCATGGTATCAATTCCAACTTCCCACTCAAAAGCATAGAATAGGGAATAAGTGTTGTGAGCCTTTCCACCAACTGATTTTGCACGAGCAGCTTTATAACTTAGAATTTTCCACGGTGAAATAATAGGCTTGATTTTTGACCATGATAGAACTAAACTTTTATCAGTTTTAATTTAACTGCATGTGGGCTACCATCAGTCAGAAAAGTGCTGGTTATGAAATGTACCAGTTAGAATGGTCTTGAACAGTTTTGAAATGTCAGCTGATTTAAACACTAGGAATAGTAATTTTTAGTGGTCTTTGTTTCTTCAATCATATTTAGAGATGGAATTCCAAAGTGGTATTTTTTGATAAGGTAAATATATCTGGTTACTGAACTACTTAATATAAGAGTCTTGTGTCATGTTAATATTTTGATACACATTCATGCTTTCAAAAATACATTGAAATTTTTATGAATGATCAATTTGTTTATTCCATAATGCCAAAAATCAAATTCAAATCAAATTTGTTACAGGTTAGTAAAAGAAGTGTGATATTTTGTTTTATCTTAAACTATGGTCTCAATTACTCTTATGACCAGTTAAGAATTCTTGAACGGTGTACTGATATTTTTTGACCATTTACATAAAATTTTAATGGTTGTCTGGCGCAATTTTGCAAATAGTCGGTGTTAAAAATCTGTACAAAAAAGTGATCAAATAATAAACACCATTCACAGCTGGTCAAAGTATTCTGATCATAGCTTAAAGTATGTTGTAAAGCTGTTTTTGTGGTAATTTGGATGATTAAAGTATGTAATGATCAAGAACAAAGTTGGTTGATTCAAGGGTAAAAATACACTAGGATATGCCAACATTGCACCCATAATACTGAATAACAGTCAAAGTTCAGTTTTGATTTCACTTATCTTTTTTTTTTTCAGTGTCTTGATTTTACATTTGCATCCAAGTTTTCCACAAAATAACAGTATTTGTTTTATGTGTATATGGGTTTACACAATGAAATAAAGATATTTGAAGTACTTTTTAAACTTGTTTGTTTCTGGTTTTTATTGTAAAACAATACACGTTACCCCACATATTGTGCCAAATACGGAAATGGTCTGTAGGAAGAATTTTTAAAAGAATCAATTCTCATCAAATTTCTAAACTTGCACATTCTTGTGTACTTCAACAATTATACAAAACATTTTGTAAATTGCATTTATGTGATTTTTTATGAATGCAAGATAAATTTTAGAAGTTTCCGCTGAATTTGATCTCTATATTGCACTTTTGTGTAATACAACCCTTAACTGAGCTAAATTTCACTGTTGAGATTGACGGAAAAGAACAAAGTTGCAAGTGATGAATAACCATGTTTAGCAGCATAAGACAATGTCTCAAAACACATGGGAAAAAACTCGCTCCTGAAATCCAACGCAAACTTTACGGGCTCAGCAATTGTATCTTACAATTATCTTGATAACGATTATAGTGTTACACAATTATTCTTGCTAATAATTATACAAAGTTAATGAATTTTTATAATTTTTCCAAGCCTTATTTACTGTAAGTACAGTTTGAAGACATGATGCATGAGAACTAGGCTCTAATTAAAATTTATTAACTAATTTAAGGTCTGTATACAACAAGAGGAGACACGCGTGGCCGAGCGCTATGAGTCTCAGACTGTTAATCATTGGGCATTGACAGTGTGGGTTCGACAGTGTGGGTTCGAATCCGCTCAGCGGCGTGTGTAATTTCCTTGAGCAAGAAACTCACTCCTATGTGCTCCTCTCCACCCAGGTGTCAAATGGGTACTAGCATTCTTCAATGCTGGGAAGGTAACAGGCTCGCGGTGTAGGAGGTGTGGCGATCCCCTCTCCGCAAAATTTGAGTCTGGCCCAATCGCTAGAGAAAGAGAGATGGGCACTCCGACCAAGGTCGTCCCCTTTACCTTTACCTTTACAACAAGAGTTGGTCCTAACCGTAGATACTTTGATCAGCACTAAATAGGCGGGAATTGTGAGGCTTTTCTTCATCAGCAAGTAAATATAACCCCACTTACACGCGCACCGTAGGTACTGATGCCGCGCACTGCGTCTTCTACATTTGTGCTGTATTCCTTTACGCACACACTTATCTGTATCAATTCTGGATGTGAAGAGACCCACCTATTTGGTTTTGATCAAAGTATAGTTAATAGACCAAGTCAAAATTAATTCTATTGGTAAATTCTCTTTGTAAATTGTAATGATTTAAAACAGAGAGAAAACCAAGATCCTAAATATACAAGCATATTAACCTTAAACAAGGACATGAATTATCACATTTTCCTCACATAATAATTATCTTTCAAGGGTCAAACTTCACTTGGTCCTGGACAAACTCTTGTGCACATAGATCAGAGAGTTTCAAATAGTATCAAGAAAACAGTAGCTTCTCCTAATCAGTAAATTTATGGATATGGCATATAATTTACTTGATTATACCATGCACTGGTAGAAAAAAGATAAAAAGGGTAGTATACATTATTTCATATTCAAATGTACTTTAATTACATAAAAATGTTTACATCACAATTAAATTCAATATATTATTTCTTATAAATATATGCATTATTAATTATTACAACACAATGTAATATCATACATTGATAGGCTTGGTGCTAACTAGAGGGCAGAGGAGCTGTCAAGACTAAATCAAGGAAATAAACCAGGTGCTAATAGCAAGATTACAGGGTGTCCCAATAAAAACGCAACCAACTTTGACATTTTTTTCTGAGGAAGCATGGTATAATTTTGAACAAACTTTATAATGATATAACATATTATACCATTGGCAGTAACAAGATTTTTGTTTTGAGCTATTTGGATCTCTGATTGCAAAGTTTTGGCACATGTTGTAAAGACCCTTGATATCTTGAACGATTTATCATTGGTGATGTAACAGAAAAAAACGTTGAATGGAAATGGCTTAAACCATCACACGATAAGGAGAGGCATCTTTTTGACTCATTGCATGACTTAGGGATCCGATTTAAATAGGATTGGTTAATATTAAACAGGTTGGTGAGTCTGGTTGATTCGACACTTTTTTCTCCCTTTGGTGGGCCAGATGAATCATTAACTTACTTGAGTTCTGTATCTCCTGATTTGTCATTGGACTATTGTTTAGGGAAATTGTATAATAAATTAACCAATCACCTCATCAGAAGTGACGCATTAACGGATTATGAGAGTATCATGAAGATTCATTCCTTAATTGAAAATTTTAGCCTGTTTTCAGTTAAAGATGAACTTCAATAGTAGACAGGATTTGCTTCAATTGATTGTGCTCTAAATAATTACATATTACAGTCAAAATCTCATTAGTTCAAGTGTTGTATCTCATTTATGGTGTGATTATTCTCACAAAGTGTACCAAAGTCGATTTCGAGGGTTTTCTTAAATTGTTCATATGTGCAAATCGGAGTGATCAAATTAGACGTGACAAAAACCATGTTGTAGAGTAAAATCTACTCTTATATAAAACTTATATCATTACGATTATATCTGCTGGCAACTATTTTTAATAATTTTTATTTGCTTGTTGTGTTTATTTTGGGACAAGCTGTATTATGCCATTGAGTAGATATATTATATATACTTGTTGCCAGGGGAAAATTCTATCAAATCAAATCACTCTCTTATCAGGTTTACACAAAAGATGTTGCAAACACATTTATCTTATGTTGATGAGATCACATATTTACCATATGTGTCTTACCCCTCCCTATTTTAGCACAAAGCCCTTCAACTGAAATTAACAGAACGAGTTGTATCAATATAAAAACCTGCTTCAACTGCTTCTATTGTATAGACCAATTCGACAAAGCAATTACTGAGGTGTCCCCAATAACAAAATGTGGTGTCCCAAGATTGGGGTGCATATCAACCTGTTTATTTGATGCATACCTTAAAACACAGTACATGCTGTCAAGTATGTATTTCATGCATTAATTGTCTCATTCAAATGTCTGAGGAAATGATAATTGTGGTTCACTCAATATGAGCAGTGCAATGCAATCAACACAGTAAATGTTCGACGGATTGGTCTACAACGCCCGCAAGTCCCGAGTACATACTGCCACTGCAGGTACAGCAAAGTGACTACAGAGTGACAGTAAGAGCTGTCAGTATACACTCTAAAGTATTTCAGCACAATTAAAAACGTTCAAAAACCTTGTTTTTTATATTAAACGACCTAGAATCATCAAAGATTCATACCAGTATAGGTAACTTATCTATTCAATATGAATAAATCAATGTTTCTTTTAATATTTCATCTTCCATTGCTATAAAAATGGCTGATTTCATGGACCATATACAAAAACACCACAAGTACAAATCTCATTATTAAGTAACTAATCAATTTTTCATAACCTCATTATTACGATGTAACAGGGTAGAATATTTTCAGGTTGTAGGTTTTAAAACAAATGCGCAGAAATGTATATAAGCTCAATTTTTTATACAATGAATGCAATTCTAGAATAGTCATTTCGATAATTATACAATATTGATTCTGTCAGAAATGATGAAAATCAGATATACGACATTTGAGATATGGCTGAATAAAGGTTTTGTGCGAAAATAATTTAGAGCGGCAGTGTATCATTATTATAAAAGGAGATCACACACACTCTGACAGTGCAGAGCTGTCATTCCACTCACACTATGTACTTGCCATCACTAAGCATCACTATTATCAACAACAACAAAAAGTTACGAACTCACAACGATGTGTTCATTTTTTTGTGTGCAGACCATCGATTTACAGGGGAGATACAAGACACGCCACCATTTTTATTCCAGCATGGAGACAAAATTGGGGGTATTCAGATTTTTGCCGATAGCCTGCCGATGATGCATCGCATCTTGTCATATAATGCGCGAATATTAAAACACGCACACACGCTTTGCGTGCATGTTGGCGTATCATTCGTGTAAAGTATTATTTGCGCAGGTTGTTTCTACGCGTAACCAAGTCTTGGCACTCGGAGATGATTTTGGCGCCAACCGAGTGGTCCCAAATACCCCAAATTTGAGCTCCATGGCTGACAACGCCATTACACAGGCTGGTATACAAAGCCTGGTATCTCCCCTATAAATCTATGGTGCAGACACACCCTGCTTTCAGGCATGCGTATGTCACATTGTTGACTGCTAATTGGAAACAGAATTGTATACTTCCCGTTAACCTGACCCGTCTTATGTTGAGGATAAGTGGTGGCTGTACCAAATTGTCATGTTCTTGTCCAAAATTGAACAATAATAATGACTACATACACACAGTGTAATCACTTAGCATGGCCAGTGATTTTGGCCACAAAAGGTATCTGCTATAATATACAAAATCAAAAATTATCATTAAAATCATTAAATTTCTTACAAGGCAAGTACATCAGAATGCAACTAATGCATATGAATCATAGACGGCGGAAGGAGGGAGGGGCGGACATGTCCCTCCCTAAATTTCACGAGGGGGGATGGACCCCTCAAAAAATAAAAAAGAAAGAAAGAAAGGAAAGGAAATTAAAATTTTCCCTGTTTTTATAATTTTAATTTGAAAAATCAAAAAAAAGATGATATGTCAATTTTCAGTAAAAATTTGCAATTTCTGCGCAAATTTCAAGATTTTTTAACAATTTGTAGCTAAAATTAGCCGATTTGATCGATATATTTTTTCGCGCGCTAAGCATGCATTACAAAATATCATAATTTCCTGAACATTTTTCTCAAAATTTTTTTTGATTGAAAAAATTTAGCCATCCCCCCCTAAAATTTAAACTTTCCACCTCCACTGATATGAAAAACAAACATATGGCTGTTCTCAGTATGAAAACCACATCTTTTAAAATGAAGTTGACCTTCCCATCCACATGAGCACAATCCACTTTCATTATTGTTGCAAAAACCATACAGATTTGTTTTGTATGAAATTTAATAACTTCAATAATAACCTGGTGTGTGTAATCACCATTGACAACATGTACGCATGATTGTTCTAAAATTTGCGGAAAAGGGGTAGTAGTTCAAAACCTGTCCGCGGAAATCTAAATGTATGAGAAATTAATTAAAAGGGATGTTTTGGAGCACAGAGTCCACAAAATGAAAAATAGGGTATATTTTTCAGAACCCACAATGATGTGTGCCTCTAAAAATATCAATGTTTTCTGACTGATTTTTCTTGTTTTCCATCAGATTTGGCTCGTTCGCAAAATTTCTATGTTTGTCTAACTGTGCTCCTGCAGCATAATGGCAATCAATAATTTGGTCCAGAAATACCAGTTTTTAGTAATTAGTAATACAAAATGTATCGAAAAATCATATCCTCAGGCTTGTTTTTGTGCTAATAGGAGTATTTCTGGGAAATTGTCCTTGATTTAATAAAAAAGAGATGTTTTGAAGGGCAAAATTGTCCTTGTTTTTATGCAAAATAGGGGATAACATTTGTGATTTTGTCCTTGAAAGCGCGTGAAATAGGGGTCATTTTAATTTTCTAGAACGATCATGTGTTACTCCTTGTCTGTAGAGGTGCACACCGGGAATAATATACACTATTATTGAAAAACAAAAAATTACTGAAATGTAGTATCTTGTGAAAAAGCACCCGCTATTCTGAACTCTTCATTGACCAACACACAATACATTCTCTGTGGAGTCGGTTGCGAGTATGGTGCCGGTCTTGGTACCGATGTGCGTAAGATGAATTCGCGTCCTGCTGGACTGGGGAAGTCTGGTACAGAGCTGTGATGACGTTTGCTTAGACTGTGTTCAGTATCTAGAGTGTCTTGAGCTTCCTCTTCTTGGTCTGGTAACATATGGGCAGACTGTTATAAATGAAATAAAAGCCAGACTGGTTCAATATTCAACATCAGTTCAGGAAAGCTCATTCCATTACTAAGTAAATGAATTCATTTACTCTTAACTTTATATCTATTTTTACAGCAATCAATGAAAATTGGAGAACATTTTAAAGCATTTTCTTGTTAAATGGGTCCTGTTCTACAAATTTAGCTATGAAATTTTGAATTCTATCTGCCACAAATTTTGGCAAATTTTTCAAAAAACCAAGAATTTTTTCTTGGCGCATAGAATTCAAAATTTCATCATCTAAATTTTTATAATAGGTCCCATTCAACATGAAATTGCTTAAAAATGTTCTCTTCATTTTTACAGGGCTTACTGATCTGTGAACACATTTATCTCAGTTTTACATTTTACTCCCTGACAACCTTTGATGAGCCATAACTTGCTTTTGTCACCAAAAAGTTGAATTATTCCAACAGTTTACAAAATGTCATAACAGCAAAAATATCTTTCTGGTTCCTGGACCGCTGGTGCCTTCTGAAAGGACTTAGGGGTGACATTACCCCTACATGACCTTTGACCCTACTCACATGGGTCACACATGTGCCCTTCCCATTGTGTCCAAGTCCCATGAAAATCTGATGAAGAATATGGAAACTGAGACTCGCTTTGTTTAGGGTTAACAATATTAACCACAGAAGTAATCCCTATGCACTCTTCTTTCAGATAACATAATGACAGCGTAATCAACAGATACAAATTTCTGATATTACACGCATGAAAATATTGAACATAGTTGATATATGATGTTCTCCTTTAAATATGACCATAGAAATATGTACTTGTTTTCTTTTTAGACAGACGACATGAATCTTTACCTTTGTTAAAAAGTCCCCACTGGCTTCAAGTAAAACAAAGAATTAATTACAAACTGTTGTTATATGTCTACAAAGCTAAAGTGACCCAAGGTTAACGTTACATGGTCAACTGAGCTCGTGTGGTCTAGTGGAATAGTGCAGGACTCTGAATCGCGAGGTCGCGAGTTCGAGCCCCGCTACGGCCAACGGGTAATGTCCTTGGACAAGACATTTAATCCCGATTGCTTTGTCAACCAAGGGAGCTGTTAGGCGAATATTAAAACCTAAATTCTGATAGGTCGGCGTCTTAAGATTGCGACCTAGTTAAGGTGAAATGATTGTGACGATTTCCTAATAACAGCGTAATAATGTCAAGCGCTATGATACTACGGTGAGTAGCATGCATATAAATGCTGAATATTATTATTATTATTAAAGCACTAAATGGTCTTGCACCTATGTATATATATTAAATTGTTTAAAACAGTATGTTCCTAAAAGAAGCTTAAGAACATCTAATCACTCTCTCCGTTTGGACTATCAAATTACCAGAAATAGAGCCGGAGACAGAACTTTTACCGTTTATGCTTCCAAACTATAAAATAATCTTCCAAAGACAATAAGGAACTCAAATTCTGTAAATGCTTTCAAAAAAGCACTTAAAACACATTTATTTCCAAATTAATTGTTCTCTTTATGTTTATGTTAATATTGCATCGTTTATTGTTTTTGTACTCTTTATTGTAACTTTGTGAGCGCTCTGAGCCTTTTGGGAATGGCGCACTAAATACTTGTTGTATGTATGTACTTGCATATATTTAGTAAGTCCACCAATTAAACAATGACATTTGCTTTATAAACCTTGAATTAAATTCAACTGATAAATATCCGTTTGCAGTCTGAAATTCCCCTTACCCTTTGAGCAGCAATAAACAGTTTATGTATAATAACACCTGCTGGCCCCCTGCTGCCACCAATCAAATCAACCTCAGGTTCCTCCAGCAGAGATGTCACAAACTTCTCCAAATCCTCTCTGGTTTGGGGGCTCATAGCCGCCTGTGGACTCATTGGTGTCTCCCCTGATGGTGTTTGTACCTCTGGGCCTGGTAATGCAGCCTCTGGCTTGTCTGGTGTGGTGCAAGTACTGGAAGGAGTTGGTCTTGGCAAGAATTTGTTTTGGAGTGATTGGTGACGGGCGACGATGATTTCAAATAAGGCGAGTTGTTTCACAAGATCCTGTAACACAGAATTGTATTGGAAATGTTTACATTTATACATTTAGATCTACATTTTATGGAATTGTATAAATGTGCAAATACAGATATAAGGCATTATACAAATACAACAAGGTAAAGAAAGTAGTGAAAATTACTGATCCCTCTGTGTTGGATTTGTGTAACTACTTTACGACACGAAGCGGAGGGAAGTAGTCACACAAAAATAACACAGAGTGATCAGGAATTTTTAATGCTTCTCGAAATAAGTCATGTTGTATTTGTTTTACTATACCTCATAAATAGTTCACTGAAATCTGATGTAACCATAACAAACACATGCCTTAAAACTTCTGGGTTCTGAGTTAATGTATGAATTTTTAACTTGTAAGTAATATAATAGAATGAATGCAGTACTAGTTTTTCTCTTTTTTCTCAATATAGTCAAAATACTTTCACCTGCAACAGGATGAACTGACCAAATATATTTTATGGTTGCCTTAAAATATTTATGATTTATAGTAAAAACCAAGCTTTTATGCATAGTGTAAATTTAGTATGCAAGTTTTCATTTAGCCTTACTTTAAATTAAATCTTGAACCTGTAGGGATCCCCATAATAACACTTTTGTGCTGAAACATTGTTGATACAAATACAACCATATATAGGTGCAAAATCTCCAAAAAGGAAGGCAGAGGAAGAATTCATTCTAGTCCAGCTGGTCTGTACAGGTTTCTGTCGACATGCCTTATGTCGACATAAAGCATATCTCGATATGTCGACATGAAATCTCATTTGTCGACAAAACTGGGCAAGTAAAATTTTATAAAAACTTACGTTTAATTGTCAATTTTATAATTTAATTGTTTGTCTCAAAGCTCACCTAAATTTGAAAACCTAAAGCGGAATGCGTTTTTTCCCTTTTTTTTTTTAATAGTAAAACTTTTTCCAACTATACCAGGTGTTACACTTGCTATTTTTGTCATTCATTTTCCATCCATTGATACTGGCTACTACGGCATTGTCGCAGGTATGTTGTATTACTTAAGCTGTTTTGCGATCCACAGGGCACGATTTGTGATCTTTGATGAGGTTTTATTTGATGAAATTGAAAAATTAAACAAAATATTTAAAAGAAAAATATAAATTTCGACAATTTGGGGATGTTAATGCGCATGTTTAAACTAAGGCGTGCGGCAGCTTTGAGACAAACAATTAAATTAGTGTGGCCTTATCTAGTTCAAATGAGCACCATACCTCATACTTCTTGACATCCTGTACCGGTGATCTGGTTATCCTTGATGCTGTGTTAGCTACCATAGGGAAGTGAGTTTTCAACGATTCAACATCCTCTATACCTGATTGTCAAAGAAATAAAAACAACAATGCATATTATTATTTTCCTATGCTTAAAATGTACTTGCATTCTGCATGGTTTTTCTAGCACATCACACAGTGTCAGTAAAGGTGGTTTCAGACTAGCTGTCGTTGCGGCGCACGACGTTGCGGCACACGACCAAACATCTGCAATTTATAGTTGTCGTACTGTAGCACGACACATTTGCATATTGCCGCAATGGTCTGTCCCAAGAAAAGTTGAATTTATTCCAACTCAAAATATTGTGTCGTTGCAACCATCACGAAAGGGTAATCGATATATCAGCTTGTTGTACGACAAGGAGATGCGACAAGGTCGAGTTTGCGCACTTTAAATTTTTGACGTCACGCTGGTCGTACGAAAACACGACTGGCAAGTCTAAAACCAACTTAACCGTTTGCAAACACTGGGGTTGAATCAATCATACACCATATTAACACTGTGTAAATAAGTGTAAATTATGCTCAGAAAGGCTATACAGAAATTTGTAGATAAACCAAACAGCTTTACAATTTTGTAATTATTGCTTTTCCATGATTCTTTAAAGTGTTGCGGATACAATATTACAAAGTAGGAACTATTGTTAGATTTGCAGATTAGCAGCCGAAAAAAAGAGGAAAAACACTACAAAATGTTTAAGGAACCAACCAAAGGCCTACAAAATAATTGTTTAATTGGCATTTAATTTGACCCCAACGGAAAGGTCGGACGAAGGGGTCACCATTGACACTTTTGATCGCTGGTCCAAGACGTACAATTTGACACCTTAATCTTTGAAATCGGACAAAGTTGAAAATTTGACCCCAAGGGAAAGTTCGGACGACCGGGTCACCAT